>JAGDQP010007719.1:21358-66029 GCA_022664845.1 Lepisma saccharinum | reverse complement strand
ATCCGGCCCACATCCGGCCTCTAGTCGCTCAAGCAGAAATGACGCGCACAACAATGAATTATCGTGTGCAACAATCTTGTTAGTCAAAAATTTTTAAAAATTCTATACATACGTATTTGAAATTGTGACTTTCTTACAGTAAAGTTTAGTACATACTATGTCTGGATTTAATAAAGTACAGCCTGTATAGTTTATATGTGTTTAAACTAGTAATTTCCGACCCTCTCAATAACACGGCACTTCCGCGAATCTGGCACCCATATGTGCAAGGAATGGCCAGATTAGCGAGAGTCTAGTATATATATATATATACATTTTTGTGAGTCAAGTTTTAGTACTCTTTTCAATTATTTGAGGTGGCCTCCTCAAAATTTTCTTGGGCCCTTTATTGGTCCTTCCTGAAAAATTTCTAACTACGCTACTGCACACCAAGCTGCAAATTTGTAACTCCTTTCAAATTCACATATAAAAGTTGAAATTTCTACCTTAGTTTCTCCTGACATAAGTGTCTAACAAGTAGAAAAAACAAGAGAAAAAATATTTTTAATCTGGTCTCCCAGCAGAGATAAGGCTCTGTAATATTCATATATTCATACCATATCGCACTCAAGCATTATTCACTCCCAATTTGTACTATCTTCAAATTCAAATATTAAAGTTCAAAACTTTTACTGTAGTTTCTCCTGACATAAATGCTTGAGTGCGATATGGTATGAGTAACATGTATAAAAAAAAAAAAAATCTTCCCCTAGAGATATCGGGCCTCCAATATGCATAAAATACGACTTTTTTTATTTAAAAAAAATCATAAAATATTAAGAAATCATATATCAACCTTCAACACACTTTCATGTGTTAATAGTGCACAAAAAAATCAACTTTGATATATTCAACCCATTCCGGGCCAGAAAGCGCCCTGAAAACCGGAATTGTTTTCATTTCAACCGTCACATTTGGATACCATTTTGACCAGTTCGATTACGTTTTAGTGTTTTCATGCAGAAGTCTAAAATTATCAAGTGGATTTTAAAGGAAAGAATGGTGTTTGTTTTAATGTTCTATGATAACCCTGTCCGCAAACACATTTTCCGTAAACGTCTGCTAACATAAATTTTGGCATGTGCCGCAATACAAAAATTGCGGCCATTAACTAATAGATTTATAGAAAAATAATTAATTTTCGTTTTGGACTATTCTTATAAGAGATATAACTTTTTGAAAAAAAAAGGGTCGAGCAGCCAAGCTGGGTGATTCCGGATGCACTGATCTAGGAGTATCGTGTACCAAGCGCCTGAAACTTATTATATCTACTGTATTATTACAATCTTCGTTTGGGGGGGGGGGGCACACTACTTGGGGGCACGTACCCCTGTGCTCCCCATAGCTACACCCCTGCGTATCCTACTTCTTCAGACATGAGCAATAAAATATTTGTATGCTTGAAAGGAGTGACGTCATGCACACACACACACACACACACAGATTTCACAGTGCTTTAAAAGGAATTTAACACTTAAAAATGTGTCAACTCGGTTCTCCTGTTTACGCATTTTGGTACAACGGATATGTTAATTCATTTCATTTGAATTTCATTAAAGCTTTTAAGGCAAATTTGGCTCATACTTTATGGATGATGATACGAAAATTGGTGGAATGAAGGAAGTGGTAGGAAACGGGAAAATCCCGATAAAACTCACGCAAACGGTGGCATGAGGATGGATCGAACAGAGGACCCCAAGCATCAGAGGTGAGCGTTCTACCACTGAGTCTCCGCCGCCCTGTTAATTCATTTAAGTGCGTAATATTATTCGTTAGGAGAAGGTACTCAAACTGACTAAATATGGCGGAAACGTCCTGCTGCAGTCCATGCTAACCGAAGTTCTCATTTTTTTTTTTTTTTTTTTTTTTTTTACTTTCTTCACGCGAATGCCGAGATGATAAATAATTAGAGACAGATTCTAGCTGCTATGATTCTCATCCTTTTAGCCGGAGCAATGTTCACCAACAAACGCCATCACTCAGTGTCAGATGTACTCAAATGTTCAATAAATATTGCTTTGGGATGTGTTACTGCAGACTCGAGTATTTAAGACTAATGCAAAACATGTATGGGAAAGCAGGGTAATTTATTATTGTTTACCAAGCATTTTTTTTCAGTCATTTCGTATGAAAACTTGTGCGGGTGTACACTACAAGGCCTTCTAACTATATGAGAGTGTAAAAATCCAAAAACGAATCTTATTTCTGAAATATAGAAAGAAAAAGCAGAAAAGGCTACTTATGTACTCTTGCCCAAGAAGTCATTGATGGAGGGTAAGACTCCGCAATTTACAACAGTCAGAAACAAAAGGGCCCTTTCCTTCCTATTCCGAATAGTCCTTATTGTAACATTCCTTACAGTTCCCTTATTGAACACAGTCATTCCAAACACCTCTTCACAGCCTCAGCAAGATATGATTCCATGGTGTTAATTTGATGAGCTGTATTTGCCTGGCGAAAGTGCTGGAACTCCTGGAAGGCATGAGGTAAGTAAATAAAGGATGACCGACAGCAAGACTCGAATGTGCTTGCCTCTCCAATAATGTTCCGATTATTATTATGATTCGGTTTTCTGAAAATTGAAGTCAATGAGTGCTACAGATTAGATAATGTCCCTGTTCACGTAAATCAAAATATGATCAGCCTATCATAAGACTTTTAATTCAATATTTAACAAACAGCCTTCAATTGTTTCTTCAGAGTGCACTTATTAATTTTCAAATCTCTTGCAACATATCATTTTCATGATTTTCAATCCTCGCCTTTAATATAATTGAATTACACGATTACAATCATTAAGAATAAAGTATTACAAAATAATAAAGTAAGAGCAAAAGCTATCAACGGCGGCTACAGACGGAAAGACCAAGCGAACTTTCCTCCTCCTCTTGTCCTCTTGTACTGTGAAAACTCTTTCTTACCCTCCCATCATCTTGGTTCATTTTAACTTCTCTAACTGTTAGCACTAAACAGACAACCCATCTTTCAGCTATGTCGTTGTTTGACTATTTTAACAAGATTTGTTCTCATAAACACAACCAGTTTATGCAAGATAATAGAAATGTTATTATTTATGGCTTAATGTTGTAAAATTAAAGAAATAATACGTGATTATACAAACTTACCTTTTGTTCCCATGAATTGGATCGACGAACACCGATCTACAGTATAATGTGCAAATGAATATACGATTGGTGATTTTTCTCTCTCTCAGTATTGCCAGCTGCTGGAAAAAGCTACTGCGTACTCTTTTTCGACCGCGTACCATTACCTTACTCTCCCATATATCTATTTTATCTTATTTACTGTGACGAAGTTAAACGACATGGATGTGACAAGCCTATGGCATAACAGAGTAAAGGAAACCTTAGTCAGCTTAGCTGGAAGTATTTTTATACCTCTCCATTGCTCATCAGAAATCTACGATGTTAATCACTGGACAACCGTCGATGGAATTTTCATGTTAATGATTTTATATTGTCGAAACTTTTGGCTATTCTGATTATTTTTGCCCATGAGCATACACGTTGCTTTGCGTAATTATTCCACATAGTTTGAGTCATTGTTTTTTGTGATAATCTGAGTATATTTTACTATATTATTACATAAATCTTTTGATTCTTAATGATTTCCTTTGTCTGCTTATTGATGATTGAAAGGCAATCTTATTTCAATTGGTATAATTATTTTAATTACAGTACGTTTTGTACTCTGTAACTCCCAAACAGCAAAATAAATAAATAAATTATTGAAAATTATATCAAATATTATTAGATAAATACTAATACATTGGAAGGAAACGTGTTCAAAGTAAGTAAACAGAGATTAAAATAATGTAAAATGAATTAAAACAAGTAAGTTAGAAAGGTATTTTAGAGTGATTTTAAAACTAAAAATATGGATAATATTGAAATAAAATTTAAAATATGTAAAGTTTGAAATAAAATTTAAATATTAGTGTAATAAATGTTTTAAAGTATGTTGTAAAAGTATTTGTTAAAATATCGTTTTTTGTTTGTTTGGAGATCCTGTTGTTCTTGTTACAATTTTCACCCCATCAAAGACGTACCTAAATATTTCTTGTGAGAAGGTTTCTGAGACATCTTGAGGGTCTTTTGCAATGACATGTACGTAACAAAATCAAGATATTAATAGGAAATATGGGGAGATCATATTATTAGTAAAAGTAGAAGAAAATTCGATTTTTAAACGTCGGAAAATTATACTTAAAATATTTTGGAAATACTTTTAGTTTTTTTACAACTCTGAATCAATAATTTCAGAACTTTCCTATCACAAATAAATTTAAACATGTCGAAGTATTTTCATAAGCTTTATAATATGTTTTTTTTCTGTAGAATGAAATTGCATTGTATTAAAAAAAAACTTGCGAAAGTAAATAGCAAAGTTATTTATTTCAAAGCATGTTTAAACATATTTTAAAACTATTTTCTTAAATTACATTTTCTTTTAAAACAAAAAGATAATAAAACTGCTTTCAAATATTTGTTTGCTACTTGAGTACAGTCACGGAAATATGTATTACGGGAGTTAAATAAAAACTAGCATTTAGTTGATTTTTTGAAAATTAAATTATATTTATGGAGCAGACAGGCAGTTATAATTAAGCTGTGACGTGTCTGAGAAAACGACATGTGACTTGGCTACACCATAGATTAAAGAATTGCTAGACTCCCGCAATACTTACTTCCGTGAATGTACGTCCACTTTAAATTGATTTACAAAGATGTAGGAAATTAGCTGAAAATGGAAATACATATTAAAATTTATTTACGTATATACGTAATATTTAAAACCTTTAAGTTTTGCATATAGTAATCTCCTTATTACTTATTACTTGTAATGTTGCATTTAAATTTCTTTTTTGTTAAGTAGATTATCAACTTATTTCTAAACAAAAGAATACAAATAAGAAGTAGAGAAAAATCAAAGTTACTATCTCTGTCAATATTGGCAAAGTAAACCATTAAAACCAGCTGTTTCCTTCCTGTGTATCACGTAATGCCAGAAATGATATGTTGCTATAGTGTGGCCCACGTGCTTTGTCGGTAATACCGAAAGCCGGTCTTGGCTAACAGTTATACACGTGCTAACAAGTAGAGAAACACTGCGACAGTTTGCTAGCTTGATTTTGGTAAATGTAGCTCTCATTAGAAAATAGATTAGGGAACTATATTTTAATGCATATCAACTTGTGTTCTATAAATGTATATTATTACCCTTTTGACACATTATATTCGTTGCTAGCTTTAGTAACATTGTAGCATTGTGGTAACGTTGTAACTATAGTAACCGTGTAATAATGTAAAATAACTATCACAGACATTATAGAGAGAGCTCTTTTCCTTGTCTGAACTAACAAAATCCACTGGACTAAATTTCCAGTTGAAAGAAAAAAATAAACATGAAATATACATAAATAGCTTCTGAATTTTCTTTAAAACTTATTTCAAGATTATTAAAATCGTCTGGAAATTGAACATTCTTAGCTTTAGCTCCGTGTTTAGTAATGTCACAAAGTTCCGATCAATGCTGGAGGGATACATGGGTTCGAGTCCCCGTTCCGGCCATCCTTTTTTAAAATTATATCAGGTATTCCTCAATGTCACCAGGTAGATTCCCGGTAACATATCTCAACTATGGCTGTGGCATCTATCTTTCTTATTCCTTTCCCAAAATGTATGTTTGCTGCGGAAAGTCAGCCCTTTCGAATTCTGAAACGTTTACGTAAATTGAAGGTGAAGAGATTCTCTGCAGTGATAGGTGGTAGGCCTACTGCTGGTAGTCCAGGAAGGCTGAGAGATTCTGTGAAATTTGGTGCTTTAGGATTGATTGCTTTCTGGTCGCTTTTTACATTGTTAGAGAATGCGGGTGAGACTCACTGCGTTGGCTACATTTCGGTGGACGCTGCTAGTTGGTGCAGATTTATTTGGTTTGATGATATCCTGGGTAATACTGGCATTTCAATTGGTGCAGTTTTTCGTATCATGATTATTGTATTTCTGGCATCTTTCAAATGTTAAGGTAATTGGTGCTAAATTTGTTTTGGATCATTGAACCGAAGTTGATGTTTGATGATTTACCTTATAATAGTACATTCTCAAATCGGAATGATTACTTAGTCACGAGGCACATATTTGAGTAGCTGCTGAAAGAGTTATTTTGACTCTTAAGGCTCAATCCAAGTGGGTTTTCCCGCCTTTTTCGTTTTACGTCTATTATTCAGAATCACATGCAGTGTAACAAAATTTAACTTTCAGGGACCAAAGTTCATTACGTACTTCAATAATAAGTTCAATTATCTTTAAGGAAATGTTAGTAATAACTTCAGGATAATAAGCAAACACTTTTGGGTCATTATTTTGTCAAAAAAGTGTCTGCACATAATCCTGAGGTTACTAGTAGCATTTCTGTAGAACTAATTGTACCCATTATTAAAGTGCGAAACGAACTTTAGTCCGCGAGATTTAAATTTTGTTTACCTGCACTGAATTTTATATAATTGACGTAAAACGTAAAAGGTGGGAAAACCCGCTTGGATTGAGCCGTAATATCGAGGATAAAAACTTCTTACAAGAAATGAATGTAACGGAGCTTGCTTAGTGATGTGTGAGTCATAATGTTCGATATTAGTATGATCATTTGGATTCCAGGTACTTCAGAACTGCTGACAGCATGGTACTTTTAGGTGGTGGTTATTTAGAACCACAGAATTTCTTCTCAGTGATGTTGCTTTCAAACTTCTGCCATGTTTAAAAGTTTTCCCTACTAGTGTGAACTTTGGTGATATAGAAACTGGAGTGCAATGGGCTTGTTGCGATAAGTTACGTGTTCTTGATTTGGGCATCATGTTATGTTGGTACTAAAGGAGTGTGCGATGATGTGAAGAGCAGCGATGAGCAGCTGAGGCTCCACATGACAATAGATGAACGCACTTCTTGTACCAACTAACTAACTTCCACCCCACGGTCGAGCCAACTATCCTTAATGAGTTTCCTAGTGCTTTAATTAGTTTCACCAGGCGAATGCTGTAATGAGACCTTAAGGGGAGCCCTGGTCGATATCTTCCTCATCCTCTACATACCCCATCAGGCCTGAGCTAAAGATACCAACAGCCCATAAATACAAATCACCTACTGGAATTGGCAGCGTAACATTCAAGATTTTATATGAAAACTTCAACAATTTGAGAAATTTGCGCAAGATTCTCCAAAACACAAACTTTGTGATAAAAACGCACCTTACATAATATATTGCTCTCTCGTCATGACAACATGTCCATCGAGTCAACCTGTTTGCGTATATACTTGTTTTGCGCGAGGGACACCTTTTGAGTGTATTTCAGTTTTAACCGAAGATAGCATAATATGATAAGGCTTCCATCCAGAATTGTACAGAAATGTTCCGATGCCTTCTGGAAAAAGGCACCAGTCATTTTACGTCATTGTAAACTGTACGGAAGAGATTCATATTACAGTCTGTACGGAAATGTGCTGTCCGGATTCGCGCTGCGTCCCTCTGAAATATATTTGGAGTTTGTTAAATAAATAAGTAAATAAAACAAATGTACGGCACTTTTTATCATGTAGTCACAAGAGTTCGAGGAGAAAACATCCTCCCTCCCCCTCCCTTCCCCCCACTCTCTTTCTCTCTGTCACCTTTCATCTCGTGTTCTACAAAGATTTCCTGAGAAACAATGGCACTTTCATCTTGTGATCGTCATCATGTATCAGCACTTGAAATCGTGTCCACCAACCTCTGATATTCTAAATTTATATTTGAGCTTCTGCTGGCTAGCAGATTGTAGTAGGTTCCTTCCTAGGTGAAAAAAGAAAAGTAAGAACAGAAGATGGTGAGTTCGCCTTTATCGGGTGGGGAAGGGAAAAGAACGAGGAAAACGAAGCAGTTTGCCACTAAAAAAACTGATCTAACGTTGTTGTGTAACAGATTAAATAAAGACCAGACTATCTTTTGTTTTTGCCAACTACTCTCGCTGTCCATTCCTTTCGTTCTTAGACACTAGAAGGACTCGGGAATGAGGTCAACACAAAGAAAAAATAGAGTATCCCAATCTTTTGCAATGAGAAACTTCCCAAGTTGGTGTAGACATTTGAATAAGTAAGTGAAGACTGAACGTGTAGATGTTTACCTGTTTCCTTGTATTCTATGATGACATCTGTAAAGAAGAATTCCTCGGAAGATGAATATGGCGAGCTTTATATTATCTTGCTGAAGTCTGTAAGCAGGTTATTATTGATAGGAACTGAAAAATCACACAGCAACGTGGTGTCATCGCCGATATTAACTGAATAAATGTGTACTGAGTTACATGGAAAGGTGTGAGTGCTTAAAAGCATTTCACTTTGACTCCACAACGTGCTGAAGTATTACGCGTTTAGTACGTTGGTGTATACTCCAAAATGCATCCAATAGGTTGAAGTTTCCAAAACAACCGATTTTATTTATTTCATAGTTTTTATGTAACAAATGCTGTTACATATTTTATATAATATATTTAATTTCTGAAATTGGCCCATTTGTTGTCGTTTAATCAAAATTTTTAACCTACAGCTTATGAGCAACCAGTGCTTCTTCCAGAATATTTCATTCGGGGGCTCGTGGGGGGGGGCTGATGAAAATTATAAATAATGCATATTGACTCCAACGTTTTTACATAGAAAATAACTATAATGTTTCTTAACAATATGTCGTACTACCTTAGCTAACCTCAAAATAATGTGAACAATATTTACAGAATCTGTTATTATATACGTATTTCAGTATAAGTAATACAAGTGTTGAGACTAGTTCTTTCGGGCGAGCAGATGGAAATTTGTCCCCCCCCTCTCCTCCGAAGGCATGCCTTAAAGACATTGGGGCAGTTTGGGCAACGCTTTTTACGAATCTTAACAAACGTAACCATAGAATATAAACGATATAACACAATATTATACCTATGGTTCGTACTTTTAAAGACATTGTACAGGGCCACAGACACAACAAGTGTAAATTTCGAAAGCATAATTTAATATATATATATATATATATATATATATATATATGTCATATTAGAATGTTTAAAACAACGACCAACAGAGACGGTTTTAAGGGCAGGCAAGAGGAGGCGGTTGCCTTCCCAATTTTAGCCTTCGTCTCCCCGTCAAAATATGAGAAACTAACTGTTGTGAAATAAACGTAAACTCCGCTATGTTGTGAAATAGTTCAGTGTAATATGGAAAACAATGTATTTCTTCATCGTATTTTGCCATCATTGGATTAAAGATTCTCTCTGTTATGAATACGTGTCTTTATAATATATAACTATTGATTCCAAAAGTTTCAAGTATAGTCATGGATATCATACATAAAGAACATCAAATGTGAAATTCAGTTCTATTTATCAAGTGTATTAAAGCGTAACTAAATAGGCAACTAGCGAGAAACTATGACTCACACACATAGGAAGGCAGGCTCGTGAACCACATTATCTGTGAGTAAGTTCCTTGGCGCAATATACGGTATGAAGTATTATTTATGTAATTATTTCTCATTTAGCAAGTTCATTAAATGCATAACGCAAGAATAGTAACTGTTAATGGGTTGAAAATACAGTAATTACTGTATATTTTTGGCAGTTGATGTTAATTACAATTTCTGTAAGGTATTGTTGAATTGAAATGGTCTTTATTGAAGCGGGCGAGGTTGAGCCTATGGCTGCTCTGCCACCTAACCCTTGTCAAAATAAGAGTATGGTTACAATATTACAATAAGAAAAAAAGAAAGAATAGTGCACATTAGCCACTAGTAAGGGCAATACAACAATAGTAGAATTACATGAAATATACAATGTTAATAATATAAGCGAATTACAATACAAGAAAAGGAATGATAAAAGAATAATGCACAATAATCATGATAATAATAGTAATAATAATAAACAATCCTATATACTAAATTCACTCACACACTCACACAGATACCCAACACACGCATTTTTTATTGGTGTCAACAGTTACATATCTAGGAGAGGGAAAAAAGACGTTACAAATATATAATGATTCTAATTACACAATACCAATGTGTGAAATTGTTAGGTTGGGTCATAAGAGTTTGAGCTTAGTAATTGCTTTCGATGGAGGAAATATTTGACCATATTTTTGAACGCACTTTACGTGGTAGAATTTGTAATATTCATTGGCAGACAGTTCCATGTTCTTGCTGCTGAAACAGAAAATGAACCTGCTGTTTTGCAGAGTCTGAAAGGGGGACATTAAGGGCGTTATCATTAGGTGTTGTGTAGTGATGAACAGTTCTTCGAGGGTTAAGTTTATTTGCTAGGTGGAGGGGAGATTTATTTTTTAAAAGTTTAAATATTAAACAACAATAGTGCAAGTTACGTCTCCTTGACATAGTAAGCATATTTTCATTATTCAATTTTGATAGTATATGTTCCGATCTATGAAATCCAAGGCTAAATCTTACGCAGGCATTTTGTATTTTTTTGTATAGATATTGCCTTACTCAAGGTTAAGCCCAGTCCGTAGACTGCATCAGAGTAATCGAAAAGAGATAGGATAAAGTTACGGACAAGATAGGATTTGGTCTCCTTCGTGAAGAATTCGCGTAGTTTGTAAAGATACGGCAGGGTTGACAGAGCTTTTGTACACTGTGTGGACACACGAGAGCTCCAGGTAAGATTTTCGTCCATCTGGACTCCTAGATTTCTGGCCACCTTAGAATGTGGAATATTTACGTTCATTAGGTTCACTTTAATTTCATCAGGAAATATATTCTTCAGGTTATTTTTTGCTCCTATGATCCTGAATGTACATTTTTGTGGGTTAACTAGTAGTGACCCATTATTACTGACGCACCAATCATTGATAGCTTTCAGATCTTTATTAAGAAGTGTCACTCTTGTATTTAATAGACTGGGTGGAGACGAGATAAATAATTGTGTATCATCAGCATAAGAATGGATTTGAGAATGCTTCATGGAAGAGGTAGGTCAGAAGAGTATATTGAAAAAAGTAAAGGACCTAACATAGAGCCTAGTGGTACATCATTATTAATTTTAGCGTATTAAGCCTATGTATGTAATAACAGCATACTGAATATGATAGCAAACAGCAGGATAATTCAATAATTTATTATAAATATTGCTAAAACAAATACCTGAATGATGTAACGAAAATACTTCAATCAATTCGTGTGATGCTTTCATCCTTTTGCTTCTCACAACTAAAAATGTTAAAGAAGAGAAGAGAATATGTATGAAGTGTATTTATGAACTTTTCTTGTTACGTGAATGTTTTTAACAACAACAAAAAAAAAAACTATTTTATCAACAGATTTTGGTTGAGGACATCCGGTTTGGCGCAAGATCCAAATGTTAACTTTGTTTATTATAGTGTCTGTTTTACATTTCAGAACTTTGGATTTCAGCATCGTTGTTAGATGTCATGGTTTGGTAGCAGCTAGCTATATTTATGATTATGGGAGTTCGAGTTGTAGATTTGAAGCACGTTATAATTACTGTCAATTGCAGAGGTTCTACAGATTCGCAGATAAGTGCAAACTTGTAGATTCAAATGACTTGGTTTATTTACAGGGGTTTTGCTAAAACTTCAAGACAATTTTTGACATTGTTGCTAATTTGTTATGTATTTATAGCCTAATACTATAATTTCTATAGGATCAACGATTTGACTCATTCATAGTTGCAATATAATAAATGTGGATGCCCTTTAGATACTCTACCGGCCGTATTTCTTTACTCATATGTTTAACTTAATAGATCCGAACCCACAGACTAGCGAAACAAGTTGGCGAACGAGGTTGGTCAGTTTATGAAATTAGAATTGTCAAAGCGGATACATGAAGTATATGAGATAAGAAAATTGCAACATGGCTAATTCAAGCATATCGTTCCCTATGTTTGATGCTAGAAAATATAAATATCCAGATACTGGAACACTTCGAATCTCGTTATAAAGTGGTAGAGGCTAAGGTACATAGGAATTTTGATTCGATGCTGTTACCTAAATGCTTGTCAGATTGTGGGGAAAATAAGATGCACTGGCCAAGGTTAGCTACATCAATATTACTTAAATGGGTGAATGAAACATTGGATAAATCATCAACATTAGATGTTACTCAAAATAATTCGGATCACATAGTTGGAACGAATTGGACAGTAGATAATATTGAAGCTTTAGATACGGTTCCATGTATGCAGGGAATGCTAATTGAAGAACAAAATGTCATTATGACTTACAATTAATAGTTCCTCGATTTACATTAGTTAATGATAATGTGGAGTTAAAGACAGCTGATGGTAAACAGTTCTCAGTTAAAGGGGTAAAACGTTTCTCGTTCAAACATAAAGATAAATGTGAACAACTTCAATTTTATGTGTGTATAACTAATTGAAACATGTTATTTTAGAATTTCCAGGCATAAACGCGTTTTGGCCAATGTGGAGAAATGTTTTAACAACACGACTATAGGAACGTGTGAAAGCGTAAGCAAGGATCAGAGAATACTGGTAGATACATGGCAGGCTAAACTTCAAGCACAATATTCAGATATATTCAATACTAATGTGAATATACCAGTAAGAAATGTTTCAATTAAGGTTCGATTAGATGAGGTTGCCACTTCTGTTTTCCGGAAAGCATACAAGGTGCCGTGTAGCTTAGAGGAGAAGATTAAAACTGCTATTTTGAAGTTACAAGAACAGAATATACTGTTACCAACGGAGTATTCGGAATGAGCAACACCTATCGTAATTGTGAAAAAAAAATCAGGAGATATTTGAATATGCGCGGATTATAAAGTCACGGAAAATCGATATGTTCTAAAGATGTTTTATCCACTACCAGTACTGGAAGATATTCTACACAAGTTAAAGGGTGCAACAACTTATGTGGTTTTAGACCTTAAACAAGCCAAACAACAGATTATGGTCGATGAGGCATCCAGCAAACTTTTGACAATTAACACACAATGGGGCCTTTTCAAAATGAACAGGTTGCCTTTTGGCCTTTCAACGTCTCCATTTATATTCCAACAATTTATGGACACAACATTATCTGAATTTGACTATGCTCAAGCGTTCTTAGACGACGTGATTATTGAAGGTCAAGGGTTAGAGGACTGTTATGTTAAAACTGCTAATGTATTAGAGAAATTTCGTAAGTTAAACGTCGAGGTAAATATAACTAAGTGCTATTTTTTTTAGAATGAGTAGAATATCTTGGTCATACTATCACGTCAGATACGTATATACCAATACAGAAGCATAAGACAGCAAAATTACAATGTCCTAGACAGGAAAACGTATCGCAACTCAGATCCTTTTTGGGAATTGTGAATTATTTTCAACGTCCTGTACCCGGCCTCTCATCTCATGCGTATCTTTTACACCAAATGCTCAAGAAAAATGTCCGTTGGGATTGAATAGAAGAACGTCAGAAGCAATTCGATAAATTGAAACGATTTATAATTAACTGCTCTAAAAAGTATGTGTTTAATCCCAAAGAGGAAGTCTTTTTAATTATGGATGCTAGTCCATACGGGATTGTAGTACAACTCTGCAATAAAGATGAAGAGGGTAAATTAGAAACGGTAGCTTTTGAATCTGCTTTCCTTTCACAAGGAGAGGTTCATTAATCTCATTACGAGAAGGAAGTACATAATTAGTATTCGGAGTGAAAAGGTTTCACAAATATTTATACGGAAGACAATTTACTGTTCTTACCGATTTGTTACCGGTTAGGTTAATTTTTGGTGAAGATAAACCTATACCTGAAGCCATACATCCAAGACTCATACGCTGGGCTTTATTTCTCTCAGGTTACGATTACAAAATCGTTTATACTAAATCTGTATCAGTAGCGGATTATCTCTCCAGATTGCCAATTTTAGTTAGTTCTAATGATGTCTCAGTCTCACAAGAGTATGTACTTAATATACATTCAGAATCCGTAGTAATTAGATCTTTACTAATGAGATACAATCAGATCCAATCTTAACAAATGTTTTAAAGTGGACACGAGAAGGGTGGCCAAAAACTCTTCCTGCCCAATATCGAAGCAGTGTATATGAACAATATTTTGCTAAAAGAGCATTAATATCATTAGATTCTAACTGTTTATTCTATGGCGATCGGTTGATAATTCCACTTTCGTTCAGGAAAGAACTTTTGCAGTCTATGCATACACACACCATTTAGGAATTTTAAAATGTAAGGCAATTCTAAGAAATTATTATTGGTGGTCAGGAATGGAAGTAGAGGCTGAAGCATATTTAAGTGCATACTATAATTGTCAAAGTTACCAAAGGTGTAAACAAAAAAACACATTTTTGTCATGGTTAAAGAGTAATAAACCTTTCGAGGGAATTCATATGGATTTTTTTTTGCTGGAAAGAAATTTTTACTTATTGTAGATAGTTATTCCAAGTGGTTTCAGATCAATCAAGTTAGAAGTACAACTGCCTTTGATACAATATCCAATTTAAAAGATATGTGTAGATACGTTGGTTTTCCTAACGTAGTCATTACTGACAATGGTCCACCTTTCTCTTCGTGGGAATTTGAAAAATTTGCAAAGGATCATGTTATAGAGTTACGGAAGTCGCCGCATACCACCCTACTTCAAATGGGCAAGCAGAAAAATTTTCCAAGAGAGTTTACTAAAGCGTCATCTTACAGTAGCAAAACCGGAGAATTGGAAGGAGATAATCAAAGAAGTTCAGAGCGATCTACGTTTTGCTCAATCCGAGTCACTTAATGGTCATTCACCTGCACAAATAGTATATACATTTGATCCCACCACAATGTTTAATAAGGTGTTCGTAGAGGGAAATCAACAGTCAGTAGTGTTTACCGAAAAAAAATTAGAAGCGAATTTACTTCCAGCATGGGTTTATTTTAGAAACGCACCAAATAAATTCCCGAAATTTATTCAAGGCAATGTCATACAAATAATTGGAACACGTATAGTATAAGTTGAATGACAGGGTATAAAGCGTAAACTTCATTTACACCAATTGGGAATATCTTTAACTGAAATAACTCAAAACACATTTATATCAGACAATACTGAAGAAAACTGGTTTCATATGGATAAGACTAGGGAAGATCCAACATATATACCAAGAGTGAGGCGATCATCTAGGATCAGCAGCCAAGAAAACATTTTATATGTGAAGGTTATTAGGAACTTACGTAATCAACATAATTTATTTTCAGTTAAGGTTAAGACGATCTCAAGCGCAATTCACCTATAATTTTAAGTACTGAAAAGGAACTACGAAACTAATGGAAATAAACCTAATATTGATTTTTTAATTTATCCTTGGATGCGCATGTTAGACTATGATGGATTTGTTTCTTTTAATGTCTTCTCTTTTAGTTTCATTAATAGATATATCTCTGCATGTGAAATTTCAGCAGGCAAATTTTATATTTGTAATAGGAAAATATTATGTATCAAAATGTGTATTTATGAATTTTGAATACTGGTGAAGCGAAGTGGTACACTCGTGGACAAAGATAATTTCAGAACAAGGTTATAAGTAAAAGTCTAGGGAGATGGAGTGTATTGTATGAAGGATATTTATGAACTTTTCTTGTTATGTGAATGTTTATAACAAAAAAAAACTATTTTATCAACAGATCTTGGTTGAAGACATCCGGCTTGGCCCAAGATCAAAGTGTTAACTTTGTTTATTATAGTGTCTGTTTTACATTTTAGAACTTTGGATTTCAGCATCGTTGTTAGATGTTATGGTTTGGTAACAGCCAGATATATTTATGATTATGGGAGTTCGAGTTGTAGATTTGGAGCACGTTATAATTACTGTCAATTGCAGAGGCTCTACAGATTCGCAGATAAGTGCAAAATTGTAGATTCAAATGACTTGGTTTATTTTGCTAATACTTCAAGACAATTGTTAACATTGTTCCTAATTTGTTATGTATTTATTGACTAATATTATAATCTCTGTATGATGAACGACTTGGCTCATCATAGTTGCAATATAATAAATGTGGATGCACCTTAGATACTCTACCGGCCGTATTTTTTACTCATATGTTTAACTTAATAGATCCGAACCCAATTCCTAGCGAAACAGAAGAAAGTCTGTTTCATATTTTAAATCGTCGCCATGCCGCCTCGCTTACCTAAGTAAGAAAGAGCGGGAGGATGGAACATCTTTTTTTATCTTTCTTTTGCGAGAAACAAAAGGGGACGTCAAAAAGTAGAATTGACAAAGCAACGCATATCGGGGATTGACAGGTGGGTAGCCCCCGCTACTGGCAACCTTTGCTGTCGACAGAGGAACGTATACTGCTAATTGTTTTTGACCCGAATTTCGTATACCGAATTAAAAACGAAATGAAAACTCCTTCCACTCTAGACCACCCTCCTTGATAAACACAGAAAATTTGAGGACGGAATTAAGTAATTTATTTTTGCGCAGGAAGAAAAAAAACTCACTCTCTATACAACAGTAGGTAATGGATGGATTGCCTGCAGCAACAAGTTAACATTTGATCGAAGATGGAAAAAATAATTAAAGGAAAAGGAGAGAACACAAATGAATACGATGCTAATTTTATGGACGAATTTTAAATGTCAGGATAAAATATAATACAATATTGCCGGAAATTGAACTAACAGACTTCCGAAAGAACAAGTCAATTGCAGAAAGATAATAAAACATAAGCAGAAGATCTTATTTCACTGAATAAAATGTGATTTTGACTGGAATTAAACTAACGGCCTTTCGAAAGCATGTGTAAATTACAGAAATATAACAAAGACGAACAGAACCGTTGAATATAAGTTGGTAGTGATATATACAGAAACTCAGACAAAAAGATCTTATTTTACTGAATAAAATGTAATATTGACGGGACTCGAACTGACAGGTTTCCGAAAGCGTGTGTAGATTGGACAATAGGATTGAAATTATATTTTTGTGAATACATTTTAAAGATGCTCGTGGTGAAGAAATTTAAAGATGTATGATTGGTGAAGAAAAAAATATGATTTGAATGTAATGAGGGTGTTGTGGTTTAATGGCGAGGGTTATATGATTATAGTGTTTATATACTTGGACTGGTATTGAAAAAAATAGCGAATGCTGACCGATAAATATATGTGTGAAAAGAAGAATAAAGACATTGCTCGTTTGTTTAGAAATAAAGTTGATTCCGGAACACCATACCAGCACATAATAGTGCACAGTGCCGGATTAAGGGGGGTAACGGGGCTGCAGCCTAGGGGCCCAACAAGTATGAAATAAAAGGATAATACTTTTATATTAAATATTTTAATTGATGATTTACACATACCTTGATGTTTATAAATATTAAAAACACACCCATATTGACGTTGTCGTATTTGTATAGTTTCTTCACAGTTTAGGAAGACAGACATCAGATGGCAGAAAATATGGTACCAATTCGTGCTATGGTAGTTTCCCATCTACATTATTTTCTGTTATCTATGACCATAACAAGGCAAGGCATCACTTGGTGTTATGTCAGTCGAGTAAACGCTTCATTCTAATAAAGTTTTTATGATAATGTCAACAAAGAAATATAAAAGTGGTTGCGCTAAACGGAAAGAGCGTGAGGAAAGGACCAAGAAAGAAGCAAAACTACCTAAGTTAACACAGTTTTTCAACTTAAACTGTAAGGAAAATGAGCAGTCAATTGCAGAAGAAACTATTGCTGACCAGTGTGAAGCTGAAGTTTCAAACAATAGTGATGTGTTAAGTGTCAATGATTCTAGCTTGGGAACAAACAAAATTGAGCCAAAAATCAGATTACAAAATTCTAATGTAAATAGTCCTCAGAATGACGTTACCGGAATGCAATATGCAAGTGTAGCACCGTGTGTTTTACCCAGTACAAGTAGTGAAATCACGCAGCATAATTTACTCAGTAGTACAAGTGAAATCAATAAGGACCCAGCACTCTGGGGAAATGTTAGATAGCACTTTAGAGCCACGTGTGTTGATAAAGGGCCTTCATATTTTCAGAATACCAGCGATGACTCTGAATTTACGCTTTCTTTAAGACAATATTCCAAACAAAATAGAAAATTGTCTGTAAATTTGTTTCGAAAAGTTCTTGCCAATGGAGAAAAGGTAGACCGAAAGTGGCTATTGTATTTCCCATCAACGGGAAATGTGTTCTGTTATGTTTGTAAGCTATTTGCACCGTATAGTACAGGTGCTTTTGTGAAAGGAGGATTTTCTGATTGGAAAAACGCAGAAGAGAGAACAGCTGCTCATGAAAACAGAATACAGCACCGTAATTGTATAGTAGACTGGTTGGCACGAAGTAGAGAAACCGGACGAGTGGATAAGGATTTAGAAATACAGTTTCATAAGGAAGTGAAATATTGGGTTGAAATTTTGAAACGTGTGGTAGAAGTTACCAAGTTTTTATGCGAAATGGGGCTTGCTTTTAGGGGTGAATCTGAAAATTTCGGTGATGTAAACAATGGAAATTATTTGGGTCTTCTCGAACTGATTGCTAAATTTGACCCTTTACTGCAGAGGCACATTGAAAAATATTCATCGAAAGGTAAAGGACATGTATCATACTTATCAAAAACAATTTCTGAAGAATTTTTTAATCTAATGGGGTCTAAAGTTTTCGATCAAAATGTATCTGAAACAAAGGAAGCTAAGTATTTTGCCATTATTTTATATTCTACACCAGACTTATCACATATAGATCAGCTGTCTGTTGTATTTCGCTACTGTGTTAAAGGTGTCATATTAGAACGTTTCCTGTGTTTCATTCCAGTAACTAACCACAGCGGGAAAAACCTGGCTTCCGCAGCGATGAAGATAATTGAAGAAAATGGTATCAAAATTGAAAACTGTAGAGGGCAGTCTTACGATAATGCCAGTAATATGTCTGGTAAATATAGTGGACTTCAGGCAGAAATAAAGAGCAAAAATCCTCTGGTTTTGTATGTGCCATGCATGGGCCATTCATTGAATTTGGTTGGAAGAAATAGTATTGACGATTCTTCAGAATGTATGGCCTTCTTCATTTTCTTGCAAAGACTTTATACATTTTTCGTGGCGTCCACGCATCGTTGGAAAATATTACTAGACAAATTATCAGCAAACGAAGAAGGTAGAGAATTAATATTAAAAACACTGTCGTTAACGCGCTGGTATTGTCATGAAGAAGCACCGTTAGCCTTAGTGGCAAATTACGTCGGTGTGTACGAGGCTTTGCAAGACATAGCTATGGACGATAGCGAGGAAAGAGAGAAACAGAAAGAAGCTAAGCACTTGCTACGCAAAATGGAAAAGTTGCAAACTGCAGTTATGACAATTTTTGGAATAAAAATCTTAAATGGTTTGGAGCAACAAGTAAATGCCTTCAAAGTGTTGGTGTAGACATTGTAACTGGTCATCGCATGTTTCAGTCTTTGGTTAAGTTCATCTCTTCTCTAAGGGAGAAATATGAGGAAATTGAAAATGAGGCCACAAAGTTGAGCAACTGTATTAAAACGTATTCTGATCAAGACCCAAATAAACGTAAGATTAAAAGAAGATACCCAGACGGTTCACTCAGTGATATTAGCAGGGTAGGAAGAGAAAATTTCGAAACTAGTTGGTTTTATGTAATCATTGATAAACTTTGCACAGAATTTAGACGACGTTGTGAAGCGTATGGTGAAATTGTGAAGCTGTTTGGTTTTATTCACAGACTTCCATTATTGGATGAGTGTGAATTGAGAAATGCTGCACTAGATCTCGCCAAGGCCTACCCACACGATCTTGGAAATGAAATTGTGGACGAAATGATACAGTTCAAAAACTTCCTCAAATTGGACACATTTATAGATTCACCCAAGCACACTACTCAATCCCTTCTAAAAATGATTGTGAATAATCAAATAATGGATGTATTTCCTAATGTGTACGTGGCGTTAAGAATCTACTTAACGATACCAGTAACAAATTGTGAAGCTGAACGCTCATTTTCTAAACTTACCTTAATCAAAAACAAATTGAAGACAAGTATGGTGGAGTCAAGGTTGAATAATCAAACACCATTGTCAATTGAAAGTGATTTGCTAAGATCTATTGATATCAGTAGTCTTATTGAAGGTTTTGCTAAACAAAAATGTAGAAAGAAACTACCACATGCTCTGTAAAATGGATTGTGGTAGACCTCTTGTTAAGCCATAATCTGTATACTGTATGTAATAATAATCAACATCTTGACTGTACTACAAAAATTAGTGTTTATATTTTAGCGCTATTGTATTTCTCCTAGAGCTTGGATGAACACATAATTTTATGTGACGCAAATATTTGAGAAAAGGGGGCCTACTGTATACAATTAGCCTAGGGGCCCACAGATATGTTAATCCGGCGCTGTATTAGTGCATATGATGTCCCGGAACATAATTGTGAGGCGGAACATCATCCCGGGACATAATTTTGCATCGGAACGACATCTCTGAGCATATTTTTTGTACTGAAAAACATGGTTGCCTGTAATGTCTTTTAGTAAATAGCAGAATGATCTATTTGTACCGGTGCTTATACCTGATTGCAGATGAAATATAAATAATAATTGCTCGCTAGAATAAGAAAAGCAAGTTGATGACACTTTATAGAAGTACGGATTTTTATTACTTTTAAATATTGCTAGAAATATGTATGGATTGATTTTCAAGGAGAACAGAAATCTCTACGAAGGAATTGAAAACCTTGCTAAACTAAGAAAAGCTTCCAATATTATTCAGAAACTCAAACCTACAAACTTTATAAAATATTGGACACCGAATAAAGTGTGATTGAACATACTTGAGTTACGTTAAATTATTACTAGCAAATATTTAAGAATTTAAGAACTGCCATGAAATTTATATATATTAAAACAGAGATCCTTACTGACGCCAGGGCCAAAGGTTTAAGCTGGAAACATGAAATTAGTAGAGTACATAGGTTTCATGACGAAATGTACCAAAGGAAGGATTTTTGGAAATTCTGCTTCGAAAGGGGTGAAATGGGGTTGCAATTATTTTAATACGTAATGCCCATATCTTAGGAGCCCTTAAGTCTACAAAGAAGAAATTTGGTATTTACGCTTTCCTTTTGAAATAATTAGACTTATGTTTCAACGTTCTTTTATATTGGCCCAATGAGAGGAGAAAGCATGGTATTTTAATCTATATAGGAATAATAAGTATAAGAAGAAAACCCTGTTCCAATTCCTGAAATCTAAGCAGCGGGCAACAGCTAGTCGAAATGTAGAAACATAAAGAAAAAAATAAAGCATATATAAAGAACATAGTCCCTCAGAATATGTTGTGTCGTAGCTTATTGAATATAAGGAAAACAGTCTTTTTGTATAAACGTATACTTGTCATACACATAAAAAATGTTACAAGAGTTTAATATAGACCCAATTGAAACTTTAAAACACAGAGGGCCAAAGGTGAACAGACGACACTTTAACTAAGCTTTCATAGAATGAATTGAATGTGTCTTGTAATATGAAAGAAAATAATGACGTATAATAACGCGTAATACTTTCAATGATATAAATATTACAAACTTGGAATAATTTAATCATATTGCACTGTTATTATATTTTAGATAAAAACTTAGTAAAATAGCACAGTAATGACAAGGATAATAGCCATTTTATCATTTGAACTGTTTGGAACTTCGATTTATTTAATAACTAACACACTAGATAAAATGCCGGCCGTGTAGCCGTGCGGACTACGGCGGTAGGCAACGACTCGAAGGTTGACGGTTCGAGTTCCGGCAGGGGCATGGGTGTGGATTCTAGTAGCTAAAGGGCGAATTGTGGCTTGTCGAAGTCCAAAGTTAGTAGACTAGCTCATAGAAAAATAAAGTTTATCATGGTTTTTACTAGAAAAAATGTTTGTTGAAACCATCTAAGGATGGATATTGCCATGAACGCAAATGAATTAAACAAATACGTCATTCATCGAACGTTTCTGGTATTTGAACTGTCCAGAATTATTTGTCTTTGCAGTGATTTTATTTTATATATAGATTGCACAACTGGAATGAGAAAATATTCTGATTAATTTAAAAACACTATAAAGATATAAAATGCCTGGAGTGCAATCTAGTTGATGTTGAAACATCGAGCGAAGGTTGCGCTATTGTTCCACTTTGGAAATTACTCCTGCTTTCATTTTTAACAATATAAGACAGTGGACTCCGAGTTTTTCTAGGTCATGTTTACACTGTATTTTATTGCTACAGAAAATGAAGATGATGAATGTATTAACCTGGCCGACGAATTGTCGAAGGGAAAAGTTATAGAAATATTAGTTGATTTTACTACTTATAATTAACTTTAAGAAACATTTATAGAAAATCATCCAGATAAAGACATTAGAATAAGAAAACTTTTGAACGCATATATTAAATTAGCAGTACTTGGAGAAACTGTGGATACTTTTGTGGTTGATAAAGAACTGGAATGATGGATGTTTTATTTGCAGTCGTTAAGGATTTCGAAATAAAACGAACACTGATTGCATTGAATAAACTTTTAATTCTGCATAATGAATATATATATATATATATATATATATATATATATATATACAAATTATTTTACAACTATTCATAATTTTGTTTTGTAATCATATCAAACTGACTCGTATTACCTTTGTTTAAAACATTTGACAGACATATGATACCGCAACAGATAAAAAGAAATTGTACTCAGACTGAAATGACACATTTTTTTATAGAATGAAAGATTGTAATAAAAAAAGTCAAGTGATACAGAAAATTGTAAGCAAAGAAGTTTGATACATTTTTCTTTCCTATAATTAAAGTATTTTCATTGAATGAGACAGTGTTTTATAAAAGTACTGAATATACACATTCACTACACAATTAAAAGTATCAATGTTACGTCACAGACACTGTACATTGCCGGATACAAATCAGAGTATTGCTATTATTAAGATTAAGAAAACAGAACTGTACAAGTTTTGTAAAAAAGTCACTGATGTGTAAACACACTGTAATATACTTTATTTGAAAACGTGATTGAATATTCTCTTACGAATAGTGACAAGTAAGTTGGAGTGCTAATTTGTAAAATATATATGAATAAAATGCAGTAAAGAACAGATTTCAAATTTACATTTTATTTGTTTAACTACTACGTAAAACGTATGGAACTGTTAGATAATTTTCAGTACTGGATGGATTTAATATACGACGCTTATGATGCTGAACGACAGCATGTTCTTTTGCTTGTGATACACACGACACGATTAAAGAGTTTAAAAATGTGTTTACTCTCATATTTTGGTGTCACTAAATCATACATATGTTGAAAAGTTATTCCCTTAAACGTTCGTTGACTCAAGGTAGTTTCCCGAATTTTAATGACATGTTCAATTTTATCTGTAGCTTTTCCTTGTAGCTGATAACTCTAATGCTTTGCACCCGCTCCAATAAATATTTGCATTTCCCAACCTATAGAATTTCATTTTTTAATTCACCAAGATAATCACCTATAGGTAATAAAAGGTGCTTCATCACGACGCCTAACATATATAATACTATCACTGTCGCAACACAAGGTACGCTCAATGCTGATAGTACTCATGGTCTTATACAAACGCAGGCTCGCCCATTATGATATAAAGGCAGAGATGACGACATTGCTAAATGCATAAGGTGTTCTTTCATTTTTAA
The DNA here is from genome assembly GCA_022664845.1 of Lepisma saccharinum. Taxonomy (NCBI): domain Eukaryota; kingdom Metazoa; phylum Arthropoda; class Insecta; order Zygentoma; family Lepismatidae; genus Lepisma; species Lepisma saccharinum. Next base: position 42,206 of record JAGDQP010007719.1, on the reverse strand, counting down.
AATTACGATACGAAACAAGAAGTTTCATATAAGGTAAACATGTTGTATTTCCAAATGTGAAGAATATGTAATTTCATTAAAGTTTTGTACCATGCTGACAACAACTGCTCTTGCAAGCTTGCATATTCTTCAATATGCATTTGAATTTGAAAATATTTTAGAAACGTATCGTTGCTCCCCGTTTTTCTTAATTTTATCATATTCTTCATCAATCCCATCATGTTAAAAATAATCAGTAATATACTGTTCCCAGTCTTCTTCAGTGAGACAGTTTTTGGGAAATTGAAGCGATTCTTGTTTCATTTTCAGAAACGTAGTTACATAATGCTTAAACAAACTTTGTCACATTGCATTTCCAGATTTCATAAGCATGGGGAATGACAGCCTTTTCTAATGGTGCATGCAGCTTTGGCGTGTAAAATAAACTTGTGATGGTGCATTGCTCGTTTGTATAAATACAATTTCCTGTATGTAATTAATCCATACAAGTTCTGGAAGGACCAAATAATGGACTGTTATATGCATTATATGGTAACAGTAGAGTGGGTAGATCATTAGGTGTTAAAACTCTGCAAATACAAGACCAAGGAATTTACCTGGATCTGGTATATTCGTTACCTTATGGATGGTTACGGGACCAACTGGTAGTGGTTTTGTAGCCATCACCCAACGATATAAGGAAATCCGAATATTCTAATATCTAAATTTCTGTGAATTTCTAAGGGCCCGAAAACATTCAGTGCGTCTTTAGGGCGTAATGGTTCTTCAACATTACAACAATGTTCTTGAAGAAAAGTTTGCATTTTCAGAGATGTTTTAACTTCTTTTACCAATCACATTTCCATATAGAAACAACTTTAACAATACAAAAATTTTGTAAAATCTCTTCTCTTGCCACATTTCGTCATATCTGTCATTTAACGTGCTCGTTTTCCTGTCTAAAGACTGATTTCTGAGTTGTGTTATACAGCTGTGGCAATTATAGTAATAACCATAGTACTGCTAAGCTGTACGAGTATCTTTATCATAGCCATCCGATTTGATATGCTAGAATGAACTTCGCACCACGTTCATAGCTTTGTAATTTAAGGTCATGTTTGAACTCCATTTACCGAATCCAAAGTTTCGCTTGCTTAGTTTGATTTGTACCGTGGTGAATGGAATGGTATTTTCTTTAAGGTAGCATGAGTGAAAACATTCCATTAAACTTGCAGCTATGGTGGAGGAATGAAGAAAACATTGCAACCCATTTGTTTTAGCTTCAATGAGATTCGAAAATCGAATGAGACGGAGAGTTAAAATACGAACATCGTTTTGACAATATTGTAGCAATTCACGCCGCAAAACTAATGTCTTTTCAATTTTGAAATATTCTGTACGCCGGACAGAAATGGCTTCTATATCTTTTTGGGATTTACTGTCAATATCGTAAAATTCAAATTTTGGATACAAACCTATATAGTTCTGATATTGGAGTGTATTAAACAAATGCGGAAAATCATCTTTTTGAAGAGTTTTCTCTAAACTAATAGTTACAGAAAAATCAGCTAATCGAACTCTCATAAAGAGGAACGTGTCTCTGTATACAATATTATGAAAACTTCATAATTTTATTTCTCCGAGTAGGCTCTCAGGTACTGATTGCTGATGTTTCTAAGTATTCACTTCCAACAAAAAATATCAAATCCATGTGCGTTATGCGAAAGAGCTATCATGGATCTTTCTTTTTGTACACCATGGATCTTTCTTAAGACATGAGTAATTAATATATCCATAGTATAAAATACAAATTTTTTTAGCACCGTCAACATTGCCACAAACATTGCATGTATAACCTTCATCCCGAAATTCTTTAAATTAATAACATAGGTGCGTCACACAAATTAAATTAGCTAGTTATTCATCTTACTCTCTGTTATTCTCATCCAAAGCAATAGTCTAAATATCTAAGATACAGTAAATTTTCTACACTTTTAGAATTACTTTTTTGACATAACTGATACGTGTTACATCTACATTTTCGGAACACATCGTACAAAAATGTTCACCGCAAATATGTTTGGACTTTTTGCTGAGGCAATCAAGTTTAACACTACACTCAGAACACAACTCAACATGATTAAATATAAATTTACCTTTTATTTTTGTTTCACGTCTACAAAAAACATGTTCGATTTAGAAAGGTACCATTGCACATGTCACAATGAAGTTTTGTTTCAACATTACTTTCAGTATCAGGATGATACATCTGCCATTGTTTACAAATATACACACATGTATGATACCGACGTTCTGTATATGGATAGAGACAATAATCACAAAGCCCTTTACTTCCCACAAACGCACTTACCGTCTTAACATCATAATTATTTTCATACTTTAAAAAGATTTTAGTTTTTGATGTTGGACTGACATACATCTCCTACTGACGTGTTTTGGAGACACGACCATACACGATAATTGTGTATTGATATTCATTTCCACTATACTGGTGGAACTTCTCTACTTCATCCAAACTACCACCATTGCTACTACATAAATCTACCAGCGCATAATAACACAATTTGACTACATTTGTTTATCAGTTTTCAGGATGGGTTTTCATACATAGAGCCTTATATTCTTTATTTACACGTAGTTCCCTTTATTAATGAAAGGCAGTCAGTGACTGGGTCAATAGAAAATCTACCTTTTTAAACAGTATGCGAATCGGAGATTATTTTCGTTATTTCGTCTTTCCTATCCTCGAAGAGGTTTGGTCATATCAACTTTAATTGTTATATTTTCACCTAACAAGAACTCCGCATTTGAATTTAGTACATTTTCATTTTTTTGCAAAATATTTTCCACAGTAAGAGGACCCCGTAATTTAAATCGAATGTATATCGGCTTTCCTAGTTGACAGCTTGAACTATTAACACTAAAATCGACTTTACATGCTCAGTCGACATCCTGAAATAAATTTTCCATGGCAAACTCGAAAAGTATGTTTACAGGCTCTTCAGGATCACGAATTGAGGTTACCAATGACTTGATAGTAATTTCACGTCCACGTATTGGATAATTAGCATACGTTTCTGGTCATTCACTTACAATTTAAATTGTGGTCGAGGTCCTTCACCGTACATCATAATCACATCATGTTTCTGCATCTACTGTTTTACGTCAATATTGGTATCAATTTGCATGGGAAACTACCTGTCACTGATACTGTCACCATCCACTTCACTATACACATCAGTATTATTCATATTCATTCCAAGGTTACTAAAACTGTCACCGTCCAATTCACGGCACCCATCAATACCATTCCTTATCTTGTAATAACATAGGTTATGTATTTATATTTAAAAGATCGACAGCGTCTGGTGACATGAATCCATTATGATTGGATAACAACTCTCAATAATAAGTCCATACCAGTTCTTTACTTTCCAGGTTCTTTACTTGAATTCCTTTATTAATATCTTTGACATCTGCATTTTTCATCTGGAAATATGTTTGTACGTAGACGTAGAGCATTTGAGGTCGACTGAGTTAAATGAAAAAGTAAATATAAATGAGGTCCAATAATTGCATTTCCAAACACTTGAATGACTTCTTTATTATGTTTTGGCATAGCTTGCCTTGCTAAATATTGTATTTGTAACTTATCTCTAAAATTTTTAAACGGAATAAAGTAATGGGCGTTCAATGAGGTGTCGCTTGCATATTTTCCTTTAGGAAATACATTCTGAAATATAAAAAAATACACTTATATTCTTATGGTGAAAAATTTTCGTGAATAAATTACTTACATTGACATTAGTTTCACTCGTAAGATAATCGAGAATTAACAATAAATTTTTTGAATTTCAAAAGTATTCATAGCAGGAATATTAAAATGGAATCGGATATTAATTAAGTGACTAGATAATTTATTTATCACGGCAACATAGCACCACAATATTTCCTTAAATTCACTAGAGAACATCCTTTGAAAATGGGTTAATAAGTTATTCACCAAATTGTTTTCCCAGCTCTTCTGTGGCCTGAAATGAGGATAGTTGCAGAATGAAGGAAGGAAAACATCATGAGTTTACGACAAAAGAGAAATGAACTAACAATCGTTAACCTTCTTCTTTTATAACCGAAAGGAAGTGTTTCGTATTCATTATGAAATTTTCGTTACCTTGTACGTGTTGATGGGTTTTCGTTTCTGGTCTGGATATAATTTTGAACCCGGGCTTCCTATAGATTCTATTAGGATTATTAATAATTTTATTTTCATAATTATGTTTGACTAAATTTAGAAAGTGATCGAAATTTACTATTTGACGTGCGCGACAATTTAAAGTGATTCCCAGAATTTTGAAAGTTAGTTTAATATTCTCAGTCTGAATTTCCCTTTCCTTATACGATATAATTTTATACCCCAACCCAGTAAAAATAAGAATCTCCCACTCCTCTTTGACTTCATTCGTTAAATCTATTAAAAAGTTACCTATCAGAGGCAATGGAGATTGATTTCTCTTTTGGTTGTGGAAGATTGAATCTGTATCTTAGTCGATAGCATTTTCTATTCCCACTTTTAACCAGTAAACGGTATAATTTCAATCTAGCCCATGATGAAATAAAGCTTAAAGAATAAAATTAGAAAAGGCATTAAAAGTTATTAACATTTTCTAAATCCCCGTATGTTACTAACAAGGCATGTTCTACGATCAGGAGTACATTTTGTACTTCAGAGTGGGTAATTGGAAAATATCTAAGAACGACTTACCATCATTACTTAACCTTGTCTTTGTTAAATCAGTTCTCTGTACCCAATTCCCAAACAGATAATTTAAAAGGAGTTTGGCGAATTAACGCTACCTAGGATTTTCACTAATGCTATCAGAATTGAGTTTAATGTCTTCATGCTAAGCACACTCTTCAAAATAGTTCTGCTTTCTCTCCTCACCAGTACACTGAGATGAAAAACCAGAAGCTTGCTGTTTCATCTGCAAGAAGTTATTAACGTAATCTACAAATAATCCCTCTTTCATTTTGAATTAGTAAATTTCATAAATCTCGAGAACCGTATACCATTTCTCCAGACTTTCATGCTATTCAGGAGTGCTGAATGTACCGATAAAACAGCGTGGGTCCGCAGTATGGTCACAATCTACATTATTCATTTCCTGCATACAAGTACGACAGATGCCAAATACGAGGCGTTCATTAGCATTGTATAAAAGCAATGAAATAGCCAAATCTTGAGGAAAACGAACCTTGCAGAAAACAACTCCATGAAAGTTTTCGGGCTTAGGACAAACTTTTCAACGGTATATGATAGGCTTACCAATAGGGACAGGTCTGTTTTTCATTACATATGTATAAAGGAAACATATCTTTATAGATTATATACTCATCCTCTGCGCATTCATAAAAGCACGGAAAACCTCGGTTCTACCTCCCTTGAAAGTCTCTTTAGGCACTAATCCGTCTTCAATATTTTTGCACTGATCTTTAATAAATTGCCGATTGTGTGGATTTTAATTCACTTGTCGATGCCAATTACGTTCATAGATTTCTACAACTTCTAGACCACAACTTTCTAGATGTCTTTCTCCTCGATGTCGCAATATCTCGGTGATTTAACGTTTCTACCGTGTCATTCGGAGGCATGTGACGACTCTACTTAATGCATGAATTACCATGCCAAAAATATTGGTAGAATACGCAGGCAATACGATGTTTCTTAATATACCCGTCCACATTGGATCGTCCAAATTGGGCTTCATCTCCTTATTCAGCCGTATGAATCGAAACACCATCTCCTATGAATTGCAATTACTTCGACCATTGTAATCCTTTTTACTCTGAGGGTTACGTTGTCGATACCCGAACGGGAGAATAACAGGAATGCTTTTCTCTTTTAAATAAAAAGAGCGAAAGCATTCCATCGCACAGGTAGAAATTGTACTGCTTGCAGAAAATACTGTATCCGTGAATCACTGAAAACTTAATGACTACCACACAAAATATACGAACATCGTTCCAGCTGCATTCAAGCATTTCCTTTTGTAAGTTAAAGGTAAGACCTCTTTCCACACACTCCTCATCCCTTCAAATCATCACGTTCACTTTCTGATTTACCTTCATCATAAAAAATTCAACTTCTGACCATGGTCTATCGTAATTTTGATCAGTATTAAACAAAAACGAGAAATTTCACTTCTTTATATTTTCACCTAATCCAATGGTAGCCAGTAATTTAGACAATTTCACGCACATGAAAAAATAAGTATCTTTAAAAGTAATGTTACGTACCTTCATCTGGATAATTTTAGAACAATGGCTTATTATTTGAGGACTGATTCCATTATTTTCACTGAGTGCACGCGCAACAAATCGAATTGTGCGGTGTTATGTACTAAACATACTACTGTATTAATCTTAGGACGTAGATGCAAAACATGTTTTACAGAGCTTTCAATTTTGTAAACCACAAAATCTCTTTCACCTTGTGAATTACAGCATTTAAAACATTTAATTGTCCTCCATACGGTTCTTACATTTAAGGCCGCTTTGTGAAGCACTTATTAGATTTTCCCTGTGCTTACGTTCATCTCTCTCATTCGAATCTTGTAGCTTCGTCTCAGTGTCATATACTGTTTTATCTTTCGCTTTCACATTTAGTCCGAAACAGAAATTAACCTCTTTAACATACAACTTGCAGATAGTACAGAATCGATTTCCACATTAAAGCGGGTTATTACTTTTCCTTTTTCGGGTATCGGGTATAGTACCATACAGTTTTTCCCTTCACCTTCGTGTTATGATTATTATAACATGATTGCGTTGGGAAGGTTTTTAAACATTTATTGAAAGTTAAGGTCTGTCTTCACCAGAAGGTTCAAAATCGTGGTAGTCCGTGCAATGCTCACAAATGTATTCACATCTATGTCTGCTACGACGTCCAAAAGGCTTTAAGCAATCCTTGCAGTGACTCTTACACGTTAGAAAGGCATAATAGTCTCAATGGTGTCAAAATGTTGGTCATGATATTACATAAATTATTTCTTTTTACTCTGTACATTCCCACTATAGATCACCTCAGGATATCGAGTAGCTGGTTTTAATTCGTGCAGTACAATTCGAAATAGATTACCATCATAATTTTGAAATTGATGTATATAATCTAAACTTCCAGCCAAACTTGAAATATTAATATTCGCTCTCTTACTTTGCCTTCTTTCTCCCAATTCTTAGGTTCTTCTTTCATATAAATTACCTTTCTATAATTTGAAAGCGCTTTCTTCTCAGCCATAATTAAAGCTCTCAGCAAGCAGTCATACAAGTTGGCTCCCAATTTCGGCACAAAAATAATTTGTCCTTGTAAGTACTCAGAGTATTTACCCAGAGGCAAATACTTGTTATTATTCCTTTTCTTCCCTTCGCCTTGTCCGCGAATAGGGTTCGACATATTAGCCTTAATGATCTCGTTCTCGGCTGATAGGAAGGATTCATTCGAGTTGAGAATATTCTCAATTGAACGCAAAATATGTTCAGGATTCAAATGGTCTCGTCTACGACACGGAACGAAAACGTCTTTCCCGTTACTATCATTACTACTTTCTATACTGAATGCGACCAAGGATTGGAGATCTACACTAGAAAGCAAATTGTCTAGTGCAAATTGAAATAAGTTAACATGCTGAGCCGGTGTCAAAGTGGAGGGACCAGCTTTAGCACGTATGGAGATTTATCTACCTTTCACTGGATTTACCAAATGTGCGCACCCGCTCATCTATAATTTCGAAGAAATTATCTGTTCCCTCCTGTAAATTCACACTCTGTTCGATCTCATCCATTTTTCAAGAATCTCATCAACTGGATCAACACCCAAAGGACTACCTCACCCCTCAAAGTAATCGTACGCTTGATCACATATCTAATACCCCTTATGAAAAGAAAACAGTCCCTATCACAACAGAAACTATCTTGATTCTCAACTCAGGTTGAAATAAAGCATTAGGTGGAAGAGGATAAGCAAAAGAAATAGAAGGTAAATGTGTAAATGAAGTGGAAGATATCAAACTGCATATATGTTTGCCTGTAGCTACGAATGTAGTTGCGTGCGTCAATACAGACGTAACTACATTGACAGGTGCATAAGTTGTAGTTGAAGTATTAGAAGAAGTAGTGGTATAATAAGTATAAAAGAAGTTGTAGACAGAGAAAATGAATCTCCAAATGACAGGCAGTACTCCCGACTGTAAGGGACAATATTCAATAATTCGTCTTTATTCATAGGAACATATAATTCATAAATATCATCTCTCAAAACCGGAATCAAACCAAATAGAAAAGCCACATGAGAGTGAAGCAAGCATTCTCCAGTTATTGTCATCAATGGGTTCAGTCAAGGGCATATAATGCTTAATGGCCAGTGTAACATTAGAGGGGGAGTCTTTCACAAGAAGGCATGCATCAAACAACTTATTAAAATAGGGCCTGGGGTGAAGACGTAGATGAAAAAGGAAATAAAAAACATTACCTGAATTTCTAGTCAAGACTCCTTACACGGCAAGCTGGCATAATCCACCCATGCGGTTTACATAAAATCAGGGTCGCTAAATCCATTGGCCTTTTCGGCCAAGATGAAATAATCGGCGAGAGTCATTCTAGTACAGAGGAATCCATTCTTAATATTCAGAAAACGTGATGTCCTTAAATAAAAGAATAACTTGATTCTTTCATATAATAGTCACAAACATAATTCTGAAAATAATACCGTGAATTAATCTTTTCCAAGATAATTTTCTTGTTCTCAAAATTAATGTTACTTAAAACATCCTTTATAAAAGCTATATTATTGTCTACGCATGCGTAAACGGAAAACTATTAAACATTATCACGATATTCCTATACCATCATAGAGGAAAATATAAAATCTAATTACCCTAATTAATATGTCGCTCAGTAAGAAACAACAGCAGCAGCAGCAGCAGCAATAGTATCAGCACTGTCACAAATTAGTTTTGCAGTTTCAAAGGAAATAATTAAAATCTGAAATAAGATAAAATAAGTTATTATTATTAATACTATGCAATTCTTATCTTCACTAAGGAGGAACAATTCTTCACAGGGTAAAATGGGCAAAACTTTTATTAATTTAATGTTCCTTCAAATTACAATTAGCTTTCTTCCACACAATGAAAGAATACAGTATTGATTCAATGATAATTTCACACTTGAATACGCTACGTTTATTGTACAACTTCAGGTACAAATCTCAAACTGAATTTCCAGGAGACAGTGCAGTGTTTTATAACGTTACCTCTTTATAATGTTACCGCATGAGTAGATGGTTATTTTCATTCGCATATATAATTATCTACTCTATTCACGCATACGCAGATGCTTATTTTAAAAGTCTCTCGTTGATGACGGTAACTGACGAGTTCAATACACAAAATTGTAATCAAGTAGTGATGGTTTCCAACTGTACAGTAAATTAAGACTGAAAGTAGTAAATAATTGGTCAAAAGTAGGACGATAGTTTAAAAGTTCATTATTAATCTTTAAAAGTTTAAATGTAAACTCAAAGGAATAGTTTCAAGTTCAAAAAGATAAAATTATATATGTAAGAATAACACTCAGTTTAGAGTAATGAAAATTTGAAAAGTCTGCATCCTCTGAAGAAGAATTATTTCACCCTAATGATCATTTTCGTTTTCGTTCACAGAATATGTACATTAGACGGTAAAACATTGCTGGTAAAGGCAATGTTATGGTTCTGTCTACAAAAAGTCCACTTTAATAGCTCATAGCCCGAATAGGTCAATTGGTTGAGTGTTAGACTTTTAACGTAGTTGTCCACGGGTCAAATCCATGTTCGGGCGGTTACCTTTACAATTGTCTAGGAAGTTGAATTTTCTTAGATTTTCTTTTATTGTATAAATAAAAAACTATAGCTAATAGAAAAATTCTTATTGTATGCCGTATATCTCTTATGAAAACTCTTGTCAGATCCCATCTCAGATATTTCCACATAGATTCTCCAGATCACAATTAAAGAAATCCATATCCGAATGTTAACATAAGAATTTATCATTAAAAATAATAAAGACTTTATTGTAAAATATATAAGATTATCTAGAGCAAACCCATACGTGGAAGCACTAATATTTTTGTTTCCGCCACGGATGCCGTTTCGAGCATATCCGTACGTGTGAATAAGCACACGTACGGAATTAAATATTCGTCACGGCTACGAAAATGAGAAAATAGTTGTTCAAAATTGAAAACATTTGCTTCAAAGTTTTGAGAGGGTAATGACTGAAAATCGTTATGAGAGCTAAAAAATGACAAAATATTTATTCGAAATTGAGAGAAACATATCCACATTGTGAGAAGGAATTTACTCAAAATGACGTTGAGTGCGAATGAAGATGAGAAAATATGTTTTCAAAATTGTCCCAAGTATAACCTGTAGTGAGACTACACCTCTAACAAACAGTAGAGAACCTTATCTGTGATCGAACCAGTGTTTCTCAGCTCCTTTCTGCAACCACAGAAAAAATCTCTACTACATCTAACTAAAGACAAACACAGGCGGCAAAGATAAAAATATTCATTGAATAGAGGATAAGTATAAATATCACCCTGTACATGCTGATTTTTTCTTTTCTTGCCCCTTACGCTCTTTAAATAAAAGGGGAGTAGGATGAAAGGTGTAGTTTTCGGAAGGTAAGGGGGTCTAGGAGATTTAACAAAATTTTATTATCCTTTATTTTAGTAATCATTACATTATAAGCTTTGCTGATAATCATTATTTAAGGTTATAAAATCAGTAATGGTAGGGTGAGAAAATGAGCATGATGTGGACTAACTGATCACAGACATTTAAGACGGACAGATGCATGATAATCTTCTCGCCCAGGGGCTATTCTGGGCTAAATGTTAAGACAGGTGTGGCCTTGTTAGTACTTTGTTGAAAATGCTGATGATTGCTGTGGTGAATGATAAGTGATGAGCTGTCAATGTCAAGTTCAAACTTCAGTTTCCAGTAGGTTGCTATGAATATGAACATATGGGCCAGAATAAGTAGCGAAGAGGTTAGCATGGAGAACAGTACGGGCGTCGAATTGCAGGTGTTGTAGTACGTCTGGACGTTGGAAGGGGTAGAGGTTTTGGAGTGCAACAGTGATGAAAGGCAGGAACTGACCAACTGTGATGGGTTGTGACATAGATGTAACGGTTGTAGTCGGAGGTTTGTTTTCGGGAAGACGGATAGGTGCGACAAATCCAGGGTAAGCAGGGTTTGGTTCTGGGCGGTCTGTACATTTGTAACTGAAAGTAGGGTGCTTTTCTCCACAGGTGTTACATTTGGGAGGTTGTTGAAGATTACTATAGTCCTTGGTGTTATGTGGTCCAGTACAGTATGCACAGGTTGGGTTGTTAGGACAGGCAGAAGTAAGGTGTGAATTGCAGATCTGGCAACGTTCACAACGGACAGGAAATGGAGGCGGAGAGTGAGATGGTTCAACTCTGTAACGTATTTTGTAGATATAGACGCCTGTGGTTAGTAAGTCGTTGATTGTCTCCTGATGATTTGTCAGAACTCGAAACATATAACTTGCAGTGCCTGTCTTTGTTTTGATGTGTAAACATTTAGTGAGTATGTGACCCTCAGCTTGTAGTTCTTTTTCTGCCTCCTCGTCAGCTATCGTCGGATCCACACCACGAATCACAACAGATAGCATGGGTGATCTTCGTGGGGGTGGTGGATGTTTCAGTGGTTTATTCTCTAGGCCAGTAAGTTTTGCACTTTGACCAAAGATCTGAAAGCTGTGTTTGTTACAGATTTTTGTTGCGAGTTGTTGGTCAGAAGATTGTACAGTGATGCCGTTTCTGGTTGGTATGAGCCTTGAGATAGCTTGACGAGGTACATATTTTAGAAATTGATTTAGTAGCATCTTTGGAGTTTGAAATTTTTAATCATATCCGGTTAGGTGAAATGAGTAGGAAGTGGAAGTTATCTGATGAGCGTTCGCTGGTTCAGTTTGGTCAATGATGTCCGTGAATTCATTATCGGATTCTGAGTCGCTAATCGTATGAGTCTTCTTTGGCAGTGGTGATGCTTATGTGGTTCGTCCTGATTTGATGTCTGAGGATGATGGATTTTGGTCTATGTTACGTTTCTGTTTTGGTATGGCGCCTAATGAATAATGAGGAGGATCTATATATGCAGGCTGACCTAGCACTGTCGGTGGAAGATTGTGACGTCCTATGCGTTGTTTGTCTGACATGTCTGTTAACTGTGGGAAGTAGTGAAGGCCATAGGCCGCGATGAATATTGGAACCAACAGAATGATGAATTATAATACCCACTGTGGCTCCCCTAAGAGGCAGCAATACGTCCTCTTGGTGATGTCGACCTGTGTTAAACACACCAAGTCCTCCACAAAAGCTGAATGTTCTAAAACACTGGTACTAAAAATATATATGGCAGCAGTGGTTCTCCTAGATAAGATATGTCTGTACATACTGCGATTTTTTTTCGAGAGACCTAAGGCCTCTGCTGTTAACCACCGGAGTGGCTAACACCCACTGGAGGGTTACGCCCTCTCTATAGGGAAGGGATGTATAGGTGAGAAGGATATTTAGGATTATGGGTGGTCTAAGGGAGGTTACAATATTTATTTAACCTTTATTCAAATTTCTTTACCATGGGCATTATAAGCATTATGCTCATAATCATTTTATTCTTAAGGATCAATGATGGTGGTTAATGAGTATTGGAGTGAAGTGCAATTTCACGTCACAAACATTAAGACGGACAGGTGATGGTGGATCTTCTTGCCCAGGGGCGACTCTGGGCGCGATGAGCGACTGGTAAGCCATAGTTGAACACTGTTGGAAACAGTGCAGTTATGGGAGTGAAAGGTGAGATGAAGTACTGTGAAGCATGTATCTGAGTTGTCACACTGTGGTTTCAAGTGGGTTGGTATGGACGTAAATGAAGGGACCTGAGTAGGTTGGTTGAAGGTTGATGTTTAGAACGGCTCGTGCTGCAAGTTGGAGTTGACTGAGGACATTGGTTTTTTGGAAAGAATAGAGATTTTGGAGGGTAATTGTGATGAATGAAAGAAACTGGTCAATGGTAATGGGTTGTGATGGAGATACTATAGGTAGGCTGCATGGTTTGAGTTCTGAGGGTCGGAGTAGTAAGACTAGTCCAGGATTGTCAGGGGTAGCTTCTGGTCGGTTTTTGCATTTGTAGCTGTAGGTTGGGTGCTGTTGGCCACAGGTATTGAATTTCGGTGGTTGGTTAAGGTTTGAACAGTCTTTGGTGGTGTGCGAACCAGTACAGTAGCCACATTTAGGTGTGTTGGGGCAGTTTGAGGTAGGATGGTAATTGTAAGTCTGACAGTGTTCACATCTTGTAGGTAATGGTGCTTGGGAATTAGAGGGTTCAACACGATATCTTCTCCGGTATATGAAGGCACCATCTGAGAGCAGATCTGTGATTGTCTGTGAGTGAGTTGTCAAGATTCGTACCATATAACGGCTTTTGTTTTGATCCTAATGCATTCAGTAATAATATGGCCTTCGGTTTGGAGCTCCTTTTGGATTTCGTCATCTGTTAGATTCGGTTCAACTCCTCGTACAACAACAGACAGCATTGGTGGTTTTCGTGGAGGTGGTTGATGCTTTAGATGCGGAGTGTCTAGTCGTGAGAACTGCGCTGATGGTCCAAACATTTCCAGGCTGTGTTTATCTCGGATTCTTTTGGCTAAATAAGGATCAATAGATTTTACAATAATGCCGTTTCTGGTAGGAATGATCCGGCTGATAGTATCTCTTGGTACATACTTAAGAAATTGTAGAAGGAGCAGTTTGGGGTTTTGGAACTTAGGATTAAACTTCGTTAACAGAAAAGAGTGCGATGGACTGGTACCGGTGACTGAAGAGGACCATAGTCACTATTTTCCATGTGCTGCACAGATTCAGAATCACTCATGGTATGCGTTTTCTTGGATGGTGGTGAAGATGGTGACTTTCTGGAACTGTCGTTTGATGAGGAAGCGAGCTGGTCAGTACTGCGTTTTTGTCTTCCTTGTGGTTTGATTTTGATGGTTGCTGAGTAGGACGGTGGATCATGGTACGGTAGTCCAGATACTTGTTGAGATAGATGATGTCGTCCTGTTTGCTGTTGGTGATTCGACATTATGAACGATATGCTGAAAGTCAAAAGGATGAGAAGCGTGCAAACATTTGTTAGTTCAGTCAGAATGAAATGAATGTCGAACTTAGAAGATGTCGTGATGACTGATGTGTCGAGCTAACTTCACCCTCCGACATTGAAGAATGCCGTCAATCCTAATAAGATCGCATGTGTACTGTTCTATCTTGTACGTTTTGCAATACAAGGTCCTCTCTAGTACACTAACGTATCAAAGTTAGACTAGGTCAAGTTGTACAAAAATCTGGCTTTATTGGCTCTAAATAAACATTCTAACCCAAATACCAGCTGTCTTTTTATGTACATGCTGCGCCCTGCGTACATAATTTACATTCCTGCTGTATATATCCATCTGAGGTACATATCATTTTACAATACTCCATTGTGTTTCTACAATCGCTTTAATCTACTTAACGAATCATTATTAAACATATTTAAATCATGTGCCAATAATACGACACAAAAAACAACAATTTAGCATAATACAAAGCAGTTACTCACTTCAACTTTGCACCATTATAAGTAGAGACATCTATTGACACAAGCGGAAAATGCAACAGGCGACAGTATGTTATGAAACTCATTCACCTTTATTAGGAGTTTATTACGGCATTACTTCCAAAGTTGGTCGGTGGTCCGGTTTTCGACTAAAACCCTGATGAAAGCTACGAAAATTTAAAATTCATCAGGGTGGGGATGTTCACATTTATTATTAATAATTGCTTTCTTGCATTTTTCGTACATTATCATAATTAGTGACCATGGGAACGTGGAGGTTAGGTAAGGTTTGGTGCGGTCATGTATATTATCAAAATATATTTGCATATGTTCATATTTATTGTTAATAATTGCTTACTTGCATTTTCGTAGATCTCTTAAATTACTGACCATGGGAACGTGGAGGTTAGGTAAAGTTAGGTGCGGTCATCTTTACACTTTTTGTTCTCATATACGTCACAGTTGTTTTCGTCAGAACGAAGATTACCACACTTTCTGCAATTTGTTGTTAGATTTATCCATCCATGACTTTCACACAGTTTCAAAGATTTTCCTGGGTATCACCGTATTGTTTCACAAGCTGTAATACTGTTAACTCACATCCAAGACAACGTTTCTGTAAACCTGTAGCAATGTTCACAATATAAATGCTTGTAACTTTCCTACAATCCAATCATGCAGTAACCTTCCGCCAAGTAGTTTTTTCCGCTTCTCAAATAGTTCCATGTTTATCACCGATTATACAATATAATAAACTCAACTTTCGTTCTTTTTTATATACTATTAACCAAACAAACGAGAAAATTATCAATTTCTTCCCGGTAAAATTTCTGAATTTTACTAGAAACGGCCAACCAACATTTTAAGTTAACCCGTTTATTACTACCACAACAGGTACACACACTTTATAATCTTACGAAAAATAAAGCTTAGGAAGCAGAAGAGTTAAACTTAAATCCCGACAGTTTGTTTTGTATTTGTCGCTATCACGCCCGCGTATGAATATCACATGCAGTCGCAGCGATACAGATTGGACTGTCCGACAGAGAATTTTGTTCTTGTTGTATGTTTGAGATCATTGCACTTGTTTACCATATTCTTTTACAACGCTCGCCAGATAATAAACTATGTCTACAGATTTCATTTAATTATCTCGCAGGATTGTAATATTATCTTTCCAGAGACACACAGTTTGAATAATTGCATCAGTTCAAATTTGAAAAGTATGCCTTAGCTCGTATTTGAGAATTATCATTCTCAAATTTTAATTTTTGAGTATATTGTTTCTCACTTTCAAGTAAAATTGACTCTATTTTTTTTAGTAGGAAAATTTATTTATTTCTGAGAAAGTCATTTTTAACAGTGTACATGCGTATAGAATTTCATTACACGCATCAACATAAAGGAGGAAATTTTCAATTAACAAGATGCATTTGAGTCAGTTACATATGTTTGGATACTTTTAAATCAACCTTTGTTCTACACTGAATTAGCAAAACTCAGGGGATAGCAGGCGGACACAACGTGTGTTCCAAGACCCATGCAGGGCTCCGCGACAGCTGCAGTTCTGTGAGTGACCTTGTGGGAAGTGTCTGTGTGAGTGATTCATGCAAAATGCAAAGTCGTTGTGAGTAGACGGCTTTCGAACGGAGCATGGTGGTGGGTGCCCGACGCATGGAAAGCTCGATTTCGGCGGTGGTGCAGGAATTCGGCTTCACACGTTCAACCGTGTCCAGGGTGTACCGAGAATAGGTGGATGAAGGTGTCACAACCCACAACAAACACCATACCAGGAGTCCAGCTGCCCTCAATAACTGAGACCGGCAGCACACGGGACGAATAGTCAACAGAAACAGGAGGTTGACAGTGCGAAAATCACGGCCCAATTCAACACTGGCAGCGTTAGAAACGTTTCGCAGTGGTCATTCCGTCGGAACATGCGTTTACTCGGGTATGGGAACCGTCGCTCTAAACGGGTAACACTGCTAAACACGCGTAATCGGACACTCCTTCTTACATTTGCCAACAACCACCTTGGATAGACACTGCAACAGTGAGTAACGTCAGGTGGTCCTTCGAGTGACGGTATCAACTGTATCATGATATTGGAAGGCATCGTGTGTGGCGCAGACCCCATGAAGGGATGGATCCCGCTTGCCAAGAGGGCGTGATACAGGGCGGTGGAGTATTAGTCATGGTCAGGGGCACATTTTCTGGCATGGAATGGGCCCTCTGGTTATTCTGGAAGACACATTGAATAGTCCACGGTATCATCAGCTGCTCGAAGATCATCTACGCCTGTTTTTAGCCTTTCAACTTCCTGAGGATCTTGCGGTCTTTAAGATAACAATGAGCCGCCACATCGCTCCAGTATCGTCCAAAAATGGTTCGAAGAGCGTGCAGGGGAGGTCCAGCAACTGGGTTGTCTACCCCGGAGTCCTGATATTAACCCCATTGAGCATATCTGGGATGCCGTTGAACTCAGGCTCAGTGCACTGGATCCTCCACCCACGAACAGCCCGCAACTGGTTTCCGCTCTGAAGATTGTGCGGTATCAACTACCTCCGAAAGTGTAAAAGGGACTTTCAGATTCAGTTCCAAGCCGTATCGCTGCGCTCCGCAGGGCCAGAGAGAGCCCGATCAGATATTAGGTGCTATCGCATGAGTTTTGCTAACACAGTGTACGGTGTTACGCACTTCAGTTTGGTCCGACATAAGTTAAATATGCTAATAAAGCTCGGGAGCAGTTCTTTATATCCACAGAAATGCAAATGTTATGTCAAAAGAAGCCAATGTTTTTTTTCACTCACCAATCATATTCTTTCTTCATGGTGATAGTGATTATGTTTCTTTGTATTTTTTCATGTTAAGAATACTTCCATACAGACTTAAACTAATTAGTATGTGCTTAATTATTTTGTTCTATTTTAATTCTACTGTTACTCAGCGGCCGTACCTCAATTGGTGAAGTGTTTGCTTCATCTTCGCCTGGTCCTGGGTTCGATACCAGCGGCCAACTATCCTGACTAAATATTACCAGGGGTTTGCCTCAGTCATATCAGGCAAATACGGGGGTAGTACTACTTAAGCCCTAACCGAATGGACCATCTTTAACATTTACAAATTTTACATCTAATTGCCTAAGTTTACGAAACTAAGTTTTACATAGATAAATATGTGAGCCTCCTGAGTTGGAGTCGGCATAAACTTTGAACTGACACACGAAACAAATACACACACCAACACACAAACACACACTCACACAAAACAATTTGGTTACTATTACTCAATGCGGGGCAAGCAAATGTTTGGTTTTCAACGTTATGTAGAGAACACCGATTTCAATTATAAGACATGAAAGTACTTCAAGTATATCTAAAGATTGAAACTTTACTATACTAATAGTTTAACATTCCAACGGACGAGCCGGCCTTCTGCGGCGGTAGGCTTTCGGCTCGAAGGTCCTGGGTTCGAGTCCCGGCAGGGGTATGGGTGTGGAGTTTAACAGCTAAAGGCGAATCGTGACGGCTCGATGTCCGAAGTTACTAGACTGGCCCATATAAAAGTAAAGTTTACCAAAGCTTCTAACTGACGATTTAAAAAATCCCTTTCGGTAGGCCTACAGGCTGAGGTAGATCTCGATTTTTTTTTTATTTTCAAAAATTCAAATCTCGCCTTATATGAGAGCTATCCTGAAACTATTTATTGTTTTGTAGATAATTCATCAAAAGCTGTTCAACGATACCTCACAAGACATATACTCGCTTTGTTTCGTTTGGAGTGCTGCCCCCAGACCCCCGTAGGAGGTTCGCCCTCCAACTTCAGTGCTTTTGAGAGGATGCGTCTCCTTTATCTTAACCAAAATCTCATTGCAGCACAACACCACCATGGTATCCATCTGTACCCTCCGACGGGGGGCTGCGCCCCCATAGGGGACGTTTGCCCCATTTATTGTAACCTACTCTTGGTCATACACCTTCAAAGAAAATTTCGTTTCTCTACATTCAATGATTTGGAAATTGGGTTTTTGGGGCGGCCATTTTGGATCCAAGTTGACGACTTTTTGAAAGTTTTCTTATATTGTTGTGACCTACTTGTGATGGTACAACTTCAAGTAAAATTTCATTTATCCAGCTGAAACGGTGTGCAAAATGGGATTTTGGGCGGTCATTTTGGATCCAAGATGGCGACTTTTCCCAAATGTTGTAATATTTCAATAAACTACTCGTCATAATGCACCTTTATGCCAAATTTTGTATCTCTAGCTCAAACGGTGTGGAAAATGTTTTTTTAGATCCGCCATTTTGGATCCAAGATGGCGTCTTTGGATACATCATAAAACATTTTAGTAACATACAAATGATAATGTATAGTGTTAGCAAAATTGATATTTCTAGCTGCAGCCGTTTAGGCTGTGTATTCTATACAACAATGGGTTCAGCGGCCATTTTGAATCCAAGATGGCGACTTTTTCAACATTTCTTACTATTTTCTTGAACTACTAGTGACAATATACCTTTATGTCAAATTTCGTATCTCTAGCTCAAACGATATGGAAAATAGATTTCTTACTTCCGCCATTTTGGATCCAAGATGGCGTCTTTGAACTCATTAGGTAACATTCTCGTAATCAAAATGTGATGTTGTACCTTTATACCAAATTTGATTTCAATAGCTCCAGCGGTTTAGTCTGTGTATTCTATGCAACAATGGGTTCGGCTTCCATTTTGGATCCAAGATGACGACCGATTTTGCTCATTAACGAACTTAACCTAACCGACCTATTAAGCCTAGAATCAACATATAAAAATTTGGTTCAAATATCTTCAAAATTATGGTCGCTAGAGTGTTAATATACAGATGCTTATCAGAATAATGGAAACACCTGTAGTTGGCAACACGTCAGATGTATGGGTTGGCAGTGGTGTCGTGGCGACCGCAGCGCCGGACTGCTGGTGGTGGTGTGTTAGGTCGGTCTCCATACTACGTCAGGCGTCGTGGAACAGGAGTGTGCAGTGGCTGCAGCAGACGGAGGTAGTGTAAAATGGGAGACCTCTCAGAGTTTCAAAGAGGGCAAATTGTTGGTGCGCGGTTATGTGGAGTGAGTGTGACGGCAGTGGCTAGTGTGTTAGGTGTGTCGCCAGGGACAGTGTCGAAGGTGATGACGGCCTACACAACACACGGGAAAACCACATCGGGGAAGCGGAACAGTGGGCGGAAGAAAAGCATCAGTGACAGGGCACGCCGGGTATTAAAGCGCATTGTCACGCGGAACCGTCGTGCCACTGCGGCGCAAGTGACGGAGGAACTCAATCAGCACCTCCCCCAACCTGTTTCGACAATCACAGTCCGCCGCGAATTACATGACATGAACTTACGGGGTCGTGTTGCACGGGCCAAACCTCTCATCAGGGACCAGAACGCTTTAGCACGCCGCAAATGGTGCCGCGACCATGCAACTTGGACCGTTGACGACTGGAAACGTGTGGTATGGTCGGATGAGTCACCATTCACCCTATTCCAAACCACGGGCCGTGTTTATGTGTGGAGAACGCCCAAAGAAGCGTATGATCTGTAGTGTCTTCGCCCAACTGTGAAACATGGCGGCGGCACGGTGATGCTGTGGGCCGCAATATCATGGTTTTCATTGGGTCCTGTGGTCACACTTCGCGGACGCATCACTGCCAACGATTATGTCGCAATTTTAGGAGACCACTTGCATCCTATGGTCCGGATGTTGTTCCCGGACAATGACGCCATATTCCAGGATGATAATGCACCCATTCACACAGCTGGAGTTGTTGCAGCGTGGTTTGAGGAACATCGGGATGAAGTTCAACACCTCCCCTGGCCCGCCCAATCCCCAGATCTCAACATAATTGAACATCTGTGGTCCATCTTGGAAACACGACTCCGGCGACGATTTCCACCTCCATCCTCTCTCACAGAACTGGCCGATGCCCTGCACGAGGAATGGTGTAATATTCCACTTGCTACCATTCACGACCTCTATGCCTCCATCCCACGTCGCATCAAGGCTGTTCTGAAGGCGAAAGGTGGCCCGACACCATATTAATCTGGTAAGTTGCACTTTCGTTCAGGTGTTTCCATTATTCTGATAAGCATCTGTAT
>JAGDQP010007719.1:552-20958 GCA_022664845.1 Lepisma saccharinum | reverse complement strand
GTGTGTGTGTGTGTGTGTGTGTGTGTGTGTGTGTGTGTGTGTGTGTGGAGATTGTGTTCACAATTCAAGAAAAATTAGTTCAAGTTCTATTTTTGTGCAGACTTCTAAAAAATTACATAATATATTCTTTAATATGTTATACACAGTTATATTCTATTAATCTTTGGTGTAAGTCTTTTCTCTTTTTTATATGAAATGGTTGATCTTAGACATCATTAAGGATACATGTCAAGTAATGATTTTACATTTTGGTTTGTAGGAATCTTCTGAATATATGACATGCATTTATAATATGACGGATCTTTGAGCTGAGGATGTTTCATGTTGAGGGCTTGTAGTTGATCTATTGTTGATTTGGGGACAATGCCAGTTGTCGATATGATTATTGGACACATATGTACTTATTTAAGTTTCTTTGATTTCGTATCTCAGTTATAAATATTTGTTTATCTTTGTATCGTACATTGTTTATAGGTTATGGTTTAGAGGAATTGAATTGATGATTGCAAAAACACGCAAGTCAGATTACACTGGTTTTAGTAAATGTATAAAAACAAAATATTATAACAGCTACAAAAATTATTAGAACAAGACCAAACTTTAACTCAGGAACAAGTAACGGTCTACAAGTAAATTGTCAACATATGACATAAAAATTCTAATACAATACGTGGTGTAAAATGTTATCTGTTACGTTGGCTCATTATGGGCGAAAAGCGGACTTAGGGTATTTGTGCAATCAGCGATGGAATTGCGATGTCTGATGAGAATATCTTTGTTTGTTTTAGCAAGCAGAAAGATGTGTGGTCTGTTTGTTTTGATTGTTTTGTCTGTTCTTATTTCGCGATCTCAATGTATTTGTTCCTGTCGTTTTCCGAGATTTCTCTGGGTTTGTATTTATAGCAGAGTGCGTTGTCTGTTTTAAAGTTGCTGTTTCTTGCTATCTGTTGATTGATGATTTTTGGTACATTGTTATGCCTGTTGGTATAATCGAAGTTAGTGAGTGTGACACATTCTCCAGTTATGTGTTCTATTGTTTCATTATTGGTGTTACACCTTCTCCATTTGTCTTTAATTGCTTCTTTAAGTATGTGTTTCCTATAGTTTCTTGTTGGAATGATCCTGTCCTGGATTTCCATCATGAATCCTGCTGTTTCACTGTATATATGTGCTTGTTTCAGCATATACTTGAGGCGTCTTTGTTGATCCATGGACCATCTAGCTGATTATCATGTGTACAGGGGAGCTCTTTTTGTTTCCAGTTTGTCATCTTTAACTGCTCTTCGTCATTGTTTTCTGTCCTATAGTTCTCATTTCCCAGCTTTAATGGTATGCTACTTACACTTGTTTCACAGATAGTTTTAGTTATTTTATTCTGTTTCCTTAGGAAATATTTTCTGAGATCGGCAATTTGGATGAGGTGTAATCGTTTTATACCTAGGATTCCCATGCCTCCTAGGTTTGGTGGTAGTGTGATTCGTTCTGTTGCTGCACCGGGAGGATGCATTCGGTATTTCCTCATGCTGGTTTTGATAGTTCTGTTTAGGTCTTTTCTAAATCAGTATCTATCCATTTAATGACTCCGAATGAGTATGTGAGGATTGGAATGGCGTATGTATTTATGTCTCTGACTTTATTATATGTATTTAGGTAGATTTCTAGGATAAGGTTGACTCTATCCAGGAATACCTACCTGTTTCAGTTTGTTTTTAGAGTGTTGGATAGATCCTAAGTGTTTGTAGCTTCCTTTATCTGTAAGCGCTTCAATAATTTGACCTTGATCTCTTGACAATCCTTCTTCTTTTGTTATTGTGCCTTTCGTAAGGTGGAGCGTCTTACATTTTGCTATTCTGAAGTTCATTCTGATAGATGTGCTAAATTTCACAGTGATACTTAGAAGTCGGTAAAACGTCTGTAAAGCTGGCCCGACCCACACAGAACTTTCAAAAATAAACAACATACACGTTTGTAATTAGTTAGTAACCGTTAGTAACGAAAATTAAATCGTTAGTAACTCAATAATAACGAGGGCCACGGTGGCTCAGTTGGTAGAGCGCTCACCTCTGGTGCTAGGGGTCGTCGGATCGATCCCTGCTCATGCCATGTGGGCTTTGTGGTGGACAAACACCGTGTGCGTGGGTTTTCTCGGGGTGCTCCCGTTTCCTCCCACATTCTTCATTCCACCAATTCATCCCATCCTCATCCATACGGCCTGAGCCATAGTTGCCTAAAGGCCTTAAAATAAATTCAAATTCAATAATAACGAAGATAGTTAAAAAAAATTGAGTCGGGCCAACTTTACATGCCCGACCCACAAGTAGTTTCTAAAACAAAAGATACTACATGGTTTGTAATTCGTTAGTAACCGTTAATAACGAAAATTAAATCGTTAGTAACGGAATTATAACGGAAAAATACAAAAAATAACTTTCATAGGGTCAAATATTGAACCCTTCCCAGACACGCCTGTAATTTAATGAAACATCCAAACTGCTACTATCGTTCGTAATCCGTTAATATTCGTTAGTAACGAAAACGAAATCGTTAGCAACTGAACAATAACGAAGATATTCCAAAAATAATGTGTGTCGGGCATGTGAAATTAGCCCGTCCCACAATCGAATTTCATTGATTTATTAAAATTATTATATTGCATCGTTAGTAATTTGTTAGTAACCGTTAGTAACGGCAACAAAACAATTAGTAACGGATTAATAACGAAAATATTAGAAACAACTTTAATGGGGCCAAATTTTGAACCTTACCCAGGGATGCTTATGTACTAATGAAGTACCCAAATTGCTAGAATCGCTTGTAATCCGTTATTACTTTTTAGTATCCAAACAAAATCGTTAGAAACTGAATAATACCTAAGATACTTCCAGAAAATTTGGGTTATACTTGTGAAGTTGGCCCGATCCACATTTTTAAATATTGTTGGGCACCGTTTTATTTGTTAGTAGTCGTTAGTAACTAAAATAAAATCGTTAGTAACGTATAATAACGGTTGTATTTCGAAAATAATTAGGTTCATGCCAAATTTTGTTCCCATGCTAAGAACGGGAAAGTCTTAATCATACACCCAAATTGTTGGCATCGTTTATAATCCATTAAAACCCGTTAGTAACGAATACAATACCTAGTATATGAACAATAAAGAAGATACTGGAAATATAATTTGGTTCGTTCGTGTGAAGTTGGCCCGGCAAACTACGTAATTTTAAAAATAAGCGGATATAACATCTTTACTAACGGAATAATAATAAACATTGGAAAATTTATTTGGATCATGCCAATGTTAGATGTTCGACCCAAAATATTATTTATAAAATAACTTCACTTCATTTGTTGTTAACCTTAAGAAAAAAATAATATAAAAAATATAACAAATATGGCTACGGCCGGATTCACGATCAATCGTGAAGGAGGGGAAACACCAAGTCCAAGAAACTGGTATCGTCCGTTTCTAACGAAAAAATATTAATGGAATAATATAAAGGATATTAGAAAAATATTTGTTTCTTGTATGTGAAGTTGGCCTGTTGCAGAACGTAATTAGCCACCATAGTTTGAAATTAGTTATTGGCTTAAACAAAATAGATAGTAACGGAATAATAATGCTTAAATTAGGCAAACGATTTGTGTTTACGAATTTTACGTTCACACGTTAAAGATGAGAATGACAAAATAAAATATCAAAACCATCATTTGGTATCGTTTCTAATTTCTTATATACCATTAGTAACGAAACCAAGCCGTCAATATCAGAATAATGAGGAATATGAATATAGTATTATAAAACATTAGGAGAAGAATTTAGGTAGAGCATGTGAAGTTGGCCTAATCAATATAGAGGGCTGATCAACAAAGACTGAGACTGATTTTTTTACACATGTATTTATTACTAAAACTCTATGTTCACATGATCTTTTTCAAAGTATTCCCCTCCTGAGTGAATGTACTTTTTATAACGTTCCTGCCATTCCTGGAACACGTCATGCAGGCCATTTTTTATATGTCTTTCAGAATCGCCTCACACTTCTTCACCACTGCTTCAGAGTTTTCAAAGTGAGTACCTCGGAGCTTTGCCTTCAGAGATGGAAACAGAAAAAAATCGCACGGAGCGAGATCGGGACTGTAAGGTGGATGTGGTACACAAGTGATGTTGAATCTAGCTAAATATTAAATGACTGGAAGTGCGACGTGAGGTCGTGCGTTGTCATGATGAAGTCTCCAACCATTTTGATGAAGTTCAGGTCGCTTCTTCACAATGTGCTTCCTCAGTGTGGCCAAAACGGAAGTGTAGTATGCCCTTGTAACAGTAGTGTGAGGGGAACTACATGCTGGTAAATCATTCCTCTACAATCAAAAAACGTGATTACCATAGCCTTTCCTGCAGATGGAACAACTTTCGCCTTTTTTGGTGTAGTAGAACCTGGTGATTTTCACACTGTGCTGGCTTGCTTTCCCTCTGGATCGTAGTGATGTACGCAAGTATCATCTCCAGTGATAATTGAGTGAAGAAACTCATTTCCTCCCTCAGCAAAGGAACGCAGCACCTCACGGGAAGTCTCAACTCGCACAGCCTTTTGTTCCGGAGTCAACAGTCGTGGTACCCAACGGGCACAAACACGGGACATATGGAGGTGATCGTGCATAATTGAAAAAAACACTACCATATGAAATTCGCAACACTTCACTTAGTTTACGTAATGTTATGATTCGATCCTCACGGACAATCACAGCAGCAGTATTGATGTTTGTTTCTGTCACAGCAGAGGCCGAAACACCAAGTCCACCTTGCTTAACGCATGAAACTCGTCCTTCCTTGAATTCTTTGAACCACCAAAACACTGTTGCTCGAGGTAATGCACTTTCACCGTAAGCTTGCTTGAGCTTTTCGTATGTTTCAGAAGCTGTATGGTTCAAGCAAAAACAAAACTTTATTGCTCCATATTGTTCTTCTCGTGTAACCTCCACTGTATGCATATACACAGCACGTTGTGAGGCGAAATGGAAGCAGTGTTTAACACACAGCGGATTACTCCCAACCTACCGATACGACAATGCTGCCACCTAGTGAGAGTATACATGAAACACAACTATTTCAACTATCAAACGTGCCGGCATTCGGCAACAAAGGAAACTGCGGTACAACAATCAGTCTGTCTTTGTTGATCAGTCCTCGTATATTTACTTTTAAATATGATCCAGAAATGTGTTGAAATTCATTACTAATGAAAATGAAACATAAATTAAATTTTACTATACATTTAAAAGAAATATTTTTAATTTAACTTTGAAACATTCAGTAAAGAATGTAATAAAGTTTAATACAGAATATAAAATTATATTGAAATTTTATTTCATAAAGTGTTTAATTTTGAAATTTAACTCCAATTTCATAAATTAGTTTGAAGAAACAATTTTTAAATATGTACATTAAATTTAAAAAAAAAATATTATCACAATTACAAGTATAAGACAATAAAAATATTGTTTGCTTAGGAAACAAAAAATAAAGTTTGTAATATTGTCCATATTCGTTTTAAACATAAATCATAGGTGAAACATTTAATTCGTTTTTAAAATTAAATTTTAATTGTGTAGAATTTTATTTTTACTTTTAATATTTTATTTTTATTATGACGAGGTATAATATTCCTTTAGAAAATTGCATTGTATTTGATCAGGTCAACCTCACATGTCCAACTTCTTGTTATTCATTTTCCGTTATTAACGATTTTCTTCAATACAAATCGTTACTTATGGACTTCAAACGATACCAGCAGTTTGGTTGTTTGCTTTGATGCTTCTCATTCTTAGCGGGTAAACGTATATTTGACCTTCCCCAATGTTTCTCTCATATCTTTATATTATCCCCTTATTAATAATTTTGATTTCGTTACTAACATTTACAAAAGAATATAAACGATGTGATATGAAATGTTTTGAATTACGTTGGTTTTCGGTCCAACTGCACTAGCTCGACCCAAAGAGTTGATACAAAACTTTTTTATTATTGGCTTAGTAATGATTTGGTTTTCGTTACTTACGGAGAACAAACGATATCAGCAATTTGGGTGATTTTAGGGCCATATAATCCTTGGCAGGTAAACGTGACTTTGACCCGACACAAGCTTTTCTAATACTCCGTTATGATTCCGTTACTAACGATTTCATTTTATTTTTAATAACAGTTTCTAACAAATTTAAACCATGTGGTATAGATTTTTTGAAGTGTGTAATGGATCGAGCCTGCTTCAAATGATAAACAATGTCAACAATTTGGGTGTATGATTAAGACTGTCCCGTTCTTAGCATGGGAACAAAATTTGGAAGTAACCTAATTATTTTCGAAATACAACCGTTATTATACGTTACTAACGATTTTATTTTAGTTACTAACGGTTACTAACGAATTACAAAGATGTACTTTAATACATTTTAGAAATCATTGAAATTAGGTTGTGGGTCGGGCTTTCACATGCCCGACCCACATTACTTTTGGAATATGTTTGTTATTGTTCAGTTACTAACGATTTAGTATTCGTTACTAACGAGTACTAACGTATTACAAACGATGGTAGCAGTTTGGGTGTTTCATTAGATTATTCGCGTGTCTGGGAGGGGTTCAGAATTTGACCCTTTGAATGTTCTTTTTGTAATATTTCCGTTTTTTCCGTTACTAACGATTTAATTTTCGTTACTAACGGTTACTAACGAATTACAAACCATGTAGTATCTTATTTTTTAGAAACTACTTGTGGGTCGGGCATGTGAAGCTGGCCCGACCCAATTTTTGTTTTAACTATCTTTGTTATTATTGAGTTACTAACGATTTAATTTTCGTTACTAACGGTTACTAACTAATTACAAACGATGTATGTTGTTTATTTTAGAATGTTCTGTGTGGGTCGGGCCAGCTTCACAGACGTGTCGGTAAAGCTGTTCGGGGAACCTTGCGTATAATTTTAGGGCGTCCATGTATAAAAGATCGTGTTCTTCTCGTTGCTCAGTGCTTTGAAGGAGAGTTCGTAGTTAGTACTTTTAAGTGTGCAGCTTAGTGCACTGAAGGAGTGTCTTTGGAATACCCTGTTAGATATCTGAAATAGTATGCAATTTAGGTTAATTGTTTCTCCTGGTAGGTATAGTACTGTGGTCTATGTTTCCATAATATGTTTTGTTAATTTGATTATGTTCTCGTTATTATTATTATTAATTCATAAGAGGCTTACAGAATACGAGACGCTTTTTTAAGCAAGGTTGCACGCAACATTTTGAGGCTTCCTACACATTACAAAAAATCACTATTGTTCGTTAGTTTGACTGCGAGAAACAATCAGCGAATTTATCGTTATAACGGTTATTTGGATATAACTTGGTGCATCAAACACTAAACTGGTTATTTTGCTTATCAGGTGACAATTTCAATAGCAAGTGACATTATCTAACTTAAACTTGTGTTTGACATTCTTGAAGTAGGACATTGTCTCATAAGTTGATAAGCAAAGTTTTCCAGTTATTTTCTGGCTTTACTTCAGATTTCCTAACAGAGACGGTTTCACTTTTGAACAAAGACAAGAGTAAGATTATCTAAGAGAACATTGAGTACATAAGAGTTGATATCATTGTTGAGAGGAACCGGTGTAATACGTCAAGACTGAATATTCATGTAATATCAAACTACAAAATACGTACGCATATATTTAACAAAAATCATAAGGGAATATGTAATTATTTACATACGGTATTTATTGGTATTTACATAAGGTATTTATTCTTATACAGCTCAGAGAACATTTAAAACTGTATATAACAACATCACTTACAGTAAAGGAAAGGCTTTGGAAATGAATTGATCCTGATCTTATTCAAGGCACTATCACAATATTTGTCTTCTGCGACCGAGGAAAATCACGGGAAACCACATTGAGAATGGGTGATCTCTGTGTATGAACCCACGATGTATTGAATGCAGAGCTAAAGCTGGACTAAATGAGTTACGGTCATTTTGGAAATATGAATTATAGTTAAATATTATGTAGGTAAATATTATGAATGTAATACAAATATGAAAAATGAAATTTCTCGGACTATTTAACCGTAGATCTACAAAAGTAGTACAATATTTAATGAGTGTTTAAATTTAAGTAATAACGTAAAGTACATTGTTACTTACCCGCTGTAATCCAGTGATTTTGACTGCCTTGCAATCAGCCTTTGTGACTGGCGTTCTTCGAGGAGGTTTCATCAGTTTCTCCAAGTGAGTATCCGGATAATTTAAGTAAGACCCTGGTTGTTACCTATAACATCCTTTCTCCTGGGAGCGGGATGTTTTCCAAAAGCCATCGAGAGCTCCTATAAGTGAAGAATTTTTTTCTGCTCAACATACAGAAAATAAACAAGCAGAAAATAGACTATTCCTCTGGAATAAACTTTGCTGAATTTTGAAACTGAAAGCAACACAAAATTATTTATGTATTTTTAGCTTCCAAAATTGAGACCTCTACGCACAAGTAATGAGTATTGGGGACCACCTACCCAGTACTCATAACTTGTACATTAGGTTTTCATTCCTTGCACTGTTTCAAGAAGAACAGAGCATTTACAAACTTTTCAATTAACTAAACAAACTAATGTCTCATAATCTCTCTCAATAGTAAATTTCTGGCCAAACTGACTTCACCAATGTATTTTTGGGAAAATGATACCCCAGATTGATATGTTACATGAATCCCCTTACCATTTTAAAAAGAGATTCAAGATGGCAGACTTCAATATAGCGGCCACGATAAAGGTACCCTCTCAAAGATAATGCATTGACCCGGTATTCGTTCATGTATATTTTTTTCCTTTTTTTCAAGCATTTTATAAATAAATGTGTGTTTTCCGACTTATATCATTCTCTGCTCTTTCCTATGGTGCAAGGTCCATATCTGCAATCGGGGTTCTTCCTGAAATTTTCATGGTATTATATTGCAAGGCCAAAATCAATTATATAAATAATTAACGATAAAAAAAAATGCTATCTACATGGATTACCACCAAGATCCCATTTTTATTATTACATCATGCTATAGGAAATTCTCTGCTCTTTCCAATGATGCAAGCTTCAAATCTATCTACTTCTGGTGTTCTTCCTGAGATATGCATCGTATGATATCGCAGAGTCAATGTAATTAGGGCCTATTTGTAAATAATGATTTGAAAAAAAAATAGTGATTTACAAGTAGACTCACTCCCCACTAAGAACTCACTATTTATATTAAATTATTTTATTGGGACTTTTCTGTTCCTTTTAATGGTGCAAGTCTGATATCTGTATCTGGTGGTTCTCGTGAGGTATTCATGTCTTTATGTTGTCATGTCTACACAATTATATATAATACGATAAAAATAAAAAGAGCTTTGCAGCTGAAGTTCCGACCGAGAACCCACTGTTTTTGATACATCATTTTATAGCAATTATTTTTATCTTTCCAATGGTGTAAGTCCCATATGTGATGTTCCTTTCGAGATATTCACGGTATCATGTTGCAATGTGAACAACATTTTAGCAACTGGTTTTTAAGCAATCCTGAAGTCATATCTCAAAAACTATTGGCTCTACCAAAATGTTATCAAATTTGAATTCTCTAATTAATTTTGCATCACAAACACCTCAACTTGTCGTTCACAATTAGGGATGGACACGAGTCGAGCCAGAAGTAATTTTCTCGAGTCGAGTCACTGTTTCTCGGGTCGAGTTTCGAGTTGAGTCGAGTTTGATATTTGGCTCGCCCGTGCGACTCGTTTTAGCTCGTTTTAGTACAGGTAAAATAAGACAAAAATAGGCCCAAACATAGAAATTTCCTGCATTCATGAAACTTTAATAATAAGTTACATTAGACATGAGGTTCACAAAACCAAATAGTGTAAAAAAATGCTAGGGGAAGGGTGTTTTTGGAGAGGGAAGGGGAAAAGTAGTGGAATTCCACTGATGCGTGAAATAGGCGTGTGAGGTGTCGATTAATAGGTTTTTTGATACGCTGAACCGAATGAAAACATCATCAGGTCAAGAGAACCAACAGCAATAGAAATTTAAGGCGGAGGGGGAATTTAGGGAGGGGGATTATTTTGCATGTTAGGTAGATTTCTTTAGAAATATGTCTAATGGAGAGACTATCATGTCAGAAATTCCGGAAAGTTTCTATGTAGTTTCTCCGATCATCATCCCCTGACATGAAAACCACCCTCAGTTCAGATGTTTACATCCAATGTACCGTTTCTTGTGAACGAGATAACTTCCGTACTTTTCAACGGATTGAAACCAAATTTGGAAAAGAAACGTTTGCTGTATAAATATGTTGGATGAGTTCCTTAACCAGAATAATCGCATAAAAAATTTCAAAATGGTGTTCGCTCGAATTTTTTAAAAATTCATAATGTATACAATTATTAACCGATCTGAACCAAGTTTGGCCCAAAATAAGGATTTAATTTATGTTAGTCGAGTGTGAAAATCACAACGATCGATCACATAATAACAAAATGGCGGCCGTTCGTAATTCTAAAAAAATCGTAACTTTACCAATTATAAACCGATCGGAATGAAACTTCCATAAGAACATACATAAATGAATATTTGCAATATCTCGGTTAATTGTGAACATCAGCATGATCCAACAATAAACTTTCAACATGGCGCCCGTTAATAATTTTCAAAGAGTTCTACTTGTTTTTTGCAGCCCTGTGCCAAAAGGTGAGATTTTCAATGTAATGTGAGAATGGCGTGGATTTGTAATGTAAATTTTCTAACAAAGTTACTTACATAAGAATTTTTAAAATGTCGCCATTTTGAATCAAAAATTGCGGAAAAGCATCTATGTATATATAAAGTATGCCCAGTCGAAACCACTGAAGCTAGACAAGCGAAATTTGATATGCTGATGGAGTGGATTATACGGGAAAATTACAAAATTTGGAGAAAATCATCATCTTTGATCCAATATGGCGGACAAATTATATATATAAGAAAAGAACACCCATACCGAACCGCTGGAGCTAGGGAAACGAAATTTGGCATAACTGTGTACCATCAAGAGTAGGTTATGAGAAAATTACGAAATTAGAAAAAGTCGCTATCTTGAATCCAATAGAGCCGATTAAAATATATGTGCATATCTTAGATATGTATGTTTCTCGGCCATACTCGGCCAATTAAATTTCAAAACTTTATGGTAAACTACACGTGATGACAAACTTTCATGCGAAGTTTCGTTTCTCTGGCTTCAGTGGTTTGGCCTGGGCATATTTCGACATATATACATTTGTTGGTCATATTGGATTGAAGATTACGATTTTCTCCAAATTTTGTAATTTTCCCGTTATCTACTCATGATACATCAGTATATCAAATTTCGTTTGTCTAGCTTCATTGGTTTGGACTGGGCATACTTTACATATATAGATGTTTTTCTGCAATTGTTTATTCAAAATTGCAACATTTTCAAGATTTTTGTATAAGTAACTTTGTAGGAAATTTACATTGCGAATCTTCTCAAATTTTCAGTTAAAAAATGTTCTCTAAAACCTACAGGAATGGAGATATATGTTAAAATATGCCTTTCAGCAGCCATTTTTGAAGATGGCAGCGCAAACGGTTGTCTCCCCAACCCAAGGTTACAAATTTAGCATTATAGTTAGGGCTCTTAAGTGTACAATCCTGCCAAATTTCAAGACTCCTCAACCGGATAAAGGGTAATATTCAGATGACGGAGAAAATTCGGATGGTTAACTGGATACCGGATTTGTCATCTGGTTGTCCGGAAATTTTGGCCATTCCATGAAGATAACATAGAGACATTAATATTGTAGGATTTGTCTCGTTTTAGCCCGACTCAACTCGAAACTCGAGTGAATTTCTAGTCGAGTTGGACAATATTTATCGAGTCGAGTTGCCGAGTCCAGTTGAAATATTTATCTTACGAGTCGAGTCGAGCTTAACGAACTCGCTCGTGTCCATCCCTATTCACAATTCATGAAATATGACTTTAAAAGATAAAATTCAAATGGATGTGTCTCCATCAAGTTTCGGTCGCGACAAGATTTATGGACAAAACATGCTACCTTTGAAGCACTGTAACTCTGGATACAGGTGGCCTTGAAACCTGTAACTTGGAATTTATACTTAAAAACCCTACCAAGGATCATCAAAATCTGAAACTGTGGGTGACATCTCTATCCAATATGGCGAATTTCAAGGTATCGACCACGCTGATCTTCTACTCTTAAATGTGACCCTTTCCCATCATTGCACATTTGTGCAATACGGTGCTTTATTTGCTTGACGGTTTGTGAACTACAAGGGTATACAGTAACTGTATAATGTTTATCTTCCTAATATAGGCATCCATATAATTTGTGACAAAATGTTACGTGAAGCTACTTTTAAATATTATTTTTGACTTCAGCTCACCCAAATAAACACTCGAAATTACGAAAAAGTTTTCTTTGTTGACCAGTGTTATTGCTTAACATTTTATGCACTTTACATACAGTATGTATCGGTCCATAAAACGAACTAAAATGTATTGGTGTAGAACCTAAATTCCCTCCTGACGTCAAACTACATCAACATTGGTTCTAATATGCATATATCAATTTTAATGTCCTGCATTTTATGTATCGTTGACATTGAAAGACCCTACTTCGTATCTACCATTTTTTTCACCTAAAGTTGTTGTTGTCTATATTATATTGAAAGGGAAAAAATGGCGGACTCTCAGTTGACACTTTGTAACAAATAAACCAAGATGTAAATTGACCGTTTATTAGTTACGAAGTTTCAATGAAAAGTTCCCCGATTTTTTCCTTTCAATAATTAGACAATTTGAGGTGACAAAAGTTGTAGATACGAGATATCAATGGTTAACAATCGGCATGCTTTGGCTTTCAACATCAGTAAAGATCTCAGTGGTCGCCTATCCTGACTAAGGTTTTCCTATTGTTGTTTAGTAATATCAGGCAAATGTCGGGATAGTACCTCCAAACTAGGCCCTAGTCGACTGCCTTTTAACAACCTCTCCCTTACTCTTCATTCATTCATAACCAAGGAGTTACTCGTTAAACTAGGACCTAAGGCTTACATTGTACGTATAGAAGTTAGTCGTCGCGCTCATAACTCGTTCATAGCATAGTTACAATGTATTTGAAAGACAGGTTCGGTTCTCTGTTCCTGGAACAAACGATTTTACTCTTTATTTTTAACATATTACAACACATAGAATATCCGTGCAAAGTGAGTTATCGTTTGAAAATCATCATTGTTCTATTAGCATTTAATTCACATTAAATGTTACAATAAATTCTATAAAAATCTGAAACTAAGTAGAACATGCCTTGTACTGTACAGTTCAACTGAATCACGATTCCGTTTCACAACTATTATCACATAATATCTACAAAATCATAACGAAAGTATATTTAAAAGTTGATCCCCACCCTCAAAATATTAGACAATTTGTATTCTTTGTCACCACTACAGATGTGAGACTAATGTGAAAACTGAAAACTAATTTCTTGCTGTCATCACGTCGTGTTTACAGATATTTCCATCCCACAGTTGACAATTTGGACGCTTTTCAAGTTGTCACTCACATGTAATGTCATGCAAACATTGTCATAAACATCACTGAAGCCAATTCTAAAGCGGAACTTTATTTTGTCCATCACTATATAATATTAAGCACCCATTATACTGACTCAAAAACATTATATATATATATATATATATATATATATATATACTATGGACGACAAAACAATTTACTTTAAAATCAGGAAAATACTGTATATTTAAAGTTCATACTTCTTTTCTATCCAATATTTCCATTACTTTACCATCAACATTAGCTCAATTGTTGTTGAATGCACCATGTACTTTAGATAAAATTAACGCGGCATTATCCACAAGCAAAGGAAATTGTTCACACGCCGATGACAGCATTCCTTTTGAATTGTATGTGAGCTTTCAAGATTTTATACTTCTGTTTTTTTTCGAAATGTTCAAAGATAACACAGTCCACTTGTATTAATTCCTAAATAGTCAAATTCCAGCACTTGTGATCATTATAGGTCAATATTGCTTTCAATGACTATAAAAGTTAAGCGGATGCCTTGCAAAAATATTAAATAAATGTATGGAAGTTTTAGTTATTCGCTTTCAATATGGTCATGATACAAATTTTTCCAATGCATGTTTATTGGGCAACTTTAGAGACTTTTTACTTGGCCATACACGTAATAATAAATCTCACGGTACTCGGCTATTTTCTGGATTTCATTAAAGTCTTTGATGGTATAGATCACACATATATGATTCGGGTTTTTACACATCTTTGTTCGCATGGTTAAAGGGCGGTATCGCGATCGTCTGCCCGATCGTACAGCCCATGTAAAGGAGCTTACACGGAACTTATCACTATCAGAAGAGGTATTCTGGAAGGAGGTTACCTTCCGCTTTATTTTGTTTTTGCATTTCGCCTCTAATTCATATTATTTATAATGACGTTTCTGGACTATCTGTCTCTAATAATTCTTTTACTGTTTGGTCTTATTTGGATGATATCCACTTTTTCGTCAATGAACCTTCCACTCTTCCTCAAACATTAGGCTGTATACAATAATAAGGACAAATATCGGGTGCACTTCTTAGAGCTAGTAAATCAAAATTCTTATTGTGTAATGAAAAAATACTGGTCTTTATGAAGGGAGTTTCACTATTGCCTGTCAAGTAAACATTCTTGGTATCACATCGAAATCAGCAATTTCTAATTTATCTAAAAAGAATTTTCAAACTTGTCTCTAAACACTGAAAGTAATCATGTATCAATATGCGTCAAGAAAATTCAGTCTTTATGCACGTAATATATTTATCAGACATTCCTTTTCTAGTTTAATTTGATAACTAGCACAGTTTTCCATATTCTCATAGACAGAGATTGTCAAATGTTTTCAGTATATATATCTTCAAATCTTGATTGTGTTTCCAATGATCCTGTATCATATACTTCAGAAATAGTGACATATTGTTGATGAGATGTTAAATCAATATTGAAAAGTCGATATTGTGGGCCAAGAGGTTGCATCTAAGATGAGAGATCCTTAGAAAGGAAGGAAAAACAAATATAATTCGATTATGTCTACTTCATAATTTGACGTATAATCGTAACGTGAAAAGGAAATTACGCTATTTATGTGCTCCTATCATTGGAACGTGCATTTTGATTTTTTTTCTATGAAGCTTAGACTTAACAGTGCAATCAGGTTAAAAAATATCTAGAAGATGCATTGTCATTTATATACTTTGGAATAATATTTTAAATTAGTAATTTGCTACACCAGCAGTGTGTTGACCAGTCGCTATGCTATTGATTGTTGCTATTTCTTGTATATGTTGTAAAATGCGTGTGAGAATTCCAGGACTAATAAATGAGGATTATTCACTGTTAAATCAATGCTAACATGTCTCATGAATAATACCTTATGCTACACTTTAGATACTGCACGTTCAAATATTCTCTTCGGTCCATATGTAAAGCACTCTACTCAGAATCCACGTAACATTGTGTTCTTAAATCAATACTTTTACCTATTTAGAACTTAACAGTCTTTGGCGACTTCGGATTGGGGATTTGAAGTAATAGCAGAAACATATTATTTGTGTGAAAGAGTCTGGTGATTTTTGAAACTATTCATTATCATGACAGTTAACATGTCCTTTTTCCATAAGTTTGATCCACTCGAGGACAAAATAGAATATTATTTTGCATTGAATAAAAACAAGATTCAGTCAACTTGGAATGAAATTAAAATGATTTTGATACACAATCGAAAGCTGTAAAACTCAAAGCCGAGGATTTCAAATATAGATTGTCAAAGTTCTGGCAGAGAGTAAACAATTCAAAGGTTAATATCAAACACAGAAAGTTTAAACTAATCAAGCATACAGAGACTCAACCTTCTCTAATTCAAAGCATAATAAAAATGGTAATGCTTTTCTGAAATAGATATAGGTGCAGCTGTTAATATTTTACCTAATGGTTGGTTAAATCAGATGGGAGAAGGTGGATCATTATACGAAGCAGGTTCTTCATTGCATTCCGTAAATGGTCAAATGTTATCAGTAATAGGGAAAGTGGATATGGTTTGGACTGGTATAGAATCTGTCCAGACGGTAAAATATCTGCAGTATAAATTCTTATGGTATTTCTTTACAGCATATACCAAAGCGAGAGCTTCCCTCTGAAATTGACAATACTTATCTTCGGCTGCTGCTAAAGTGGCTGACGAAGATAATACTGTTTTTCTTTTTTCATTCTCTCCTTTATTGCAGAGTTGCACCCCCATCTCGTAGAGACTAGCGTTTGTAACCACAATGACTTCTTCTTTGGGGTTGAAAATCTTTACAATTTAATGTTTTCACATTTGCACTGATATGATTCTGTTCAGGACCACTTGGTATCTTTCCTCAGTAATAGAGTCAATTTATGTACTCTAGAACTTAAATTGGAAAGATGTTTAGAACAATATGTAACCATCCCTAAGAATGATATTAACTGGGATATATTAGTAAGTACTGGACAATTTACTATGGCTTCTTGGTGCTTAGCCAACGGTTTGTAACCATCAGGACCAATCGGATGTCCTAAATATTCCACCTTGTTTGAAAAAAAAATACACTTTTAACTTTACCTTTACATTCTGTGACCTAAAATTCTGTAATACCAGAAGAGTATTTTCATAACATTCTGCCTCTGTGGTTCCACTAATGATAACATTATCACTAAGGATAACATCATCTAAGAATGCTTGAACGAAGGGAAAGTCAGCTAATGTGCTATCCATGAAACGTTGGAATATAAAGGTGGAGCATGATAGGTCAAAGAGTAATCGCTAGTTTTCATATAAACCGCACGGCCTGTTTATTACCGATAAATTACTTACTGAATTTTAACTGGAGATAAGGCTGGTTTAAGTCCAGAATGATAAATGAGGTAGCTTGCATTTTTGTTAAAATGTCTTCCAAAGTTAGTATTGGATAAGACATATTTTGTACTTATTTATTTATTGTGACTTCGTAATCTGTGCATATTCTAATCTCCGAGGTATTTTTCTTAGGAATTACCACTATCGGAGTTGCCCATTCTGAATAAGGAATTGGAGCAATTAAACCATGCTGTTGTAGTTCTTTTAAACCTTGCTGAACTTTACTTTGCAAACCATATGGAATTTTATAGGATTTCCTGAGAATAGGCGTTGCTGATTCCAACAAATCTAATGAACCTCTTTATTACGCACAGATTGAGATATATTTGGTTCAAACACATCCTTAAATTCTAATATTAATTTATCTTTGAAAATTATGAAGTTGTCTTTCCTCAGAGTGGAATTAATTTCGAACTGACAACTCTGGTTATCTCTAAGATTTATATCTGTTTCCTTAAAACATTCTCTCCAATAAGGCCATATTTTTGCAAATATGTACGACATAGTAATGGATATTTTAGATCACTCTCTAAGAAGAAAAAAGATATAAAATTTCCTGACCAATTAACAAATTTACATACCATATTCACTTTCCCTATTACTGATAACATTTGACCATTTACGGAATGCAATGAAGAACCTGCTTCATATAATGATTCACCTTGTCCTATCTGATTTAACCAACCATTAGGTAAAATATTAACAGCTGCACCTATATCTATTTCAGAAAAGCATTACCATATTTATTATGCTTTGAATTAGAGAAGGTTGAGTCTCTGTATGCTTGATTAGTTTAAACTTTCTGTATTTGAAAGTTGTTGTTTACTCTATTTACTATATATCTATTTGTTTACTCTCTGCCAAAACTCTGACAATCTATATTTGAAATCTTCGGCTTTGAGTTTCACAGTTTTCGATTGTGTATCAAAATAATTTTTAATTTAATTTTAAGTTGACTGAATATTGTGTGTTTATTCAATGCAAAATGATGTTCTATTTTGTCCTCGAGTGGATCAAACTTATGGAAAAACGACATGTCAACTGCCATGATAATGAATAGTTTCAAAAATCACCAGACTCTTTCACACAAATAATATGTTACTGCTATTACTTCAAATCCCCAATCCGAAGTCGCCAAAAACTGTTAAGTTCTAAATAAGTAAAAGCAGTGATTTAAGAACAAAAGTTTACTTGGGTTCTGAGTAGAGTACTTTACATATGGACCAAAGAATATTTGAACGTGTAGTATCTAAAGTGTAGCATAACGAATTATTCATGAGACATGTTCGCATTAATTTAGCAATGAATAATCCTCATTTATTAGTCCTGGAATTCTCACACGCATTTGAACAACATATACAAGAAATAGCAACAATCAATAGCATAGCGACTGGTCAACAAACTGCTGGTGTAGCAAATTACTAATTTAAAATATTATTCCAAAGTATATAAATGACAATTCATTTTCTAGATATTTTTTTACCTGATTGCACTGTTGAGTCTAAACTTCATAGAAAAATATCAAGGTGCACGTTCCAATGATAGGAGCACATAAATAGCGTAATTTCCTTTTCACGTTACGATTCTACGTCAAATTATGAAGTTAATCGAATTATATTTGTTTTTCCTTCCTTTCCAAGGATCCTTTGTCCCAGAATATCGACTTCTCAATATTGGTTTAACATTTAGAACCTAACAATTGTTTTACACAGATTGAATTACTAGCAACACTTTATGTACCTCCGATCTTGGTACAATATTATATTTTACAAAATCGTGTGTTCTGTATTATCTTTGCTTTATTAAGTAACATTACTATTAATACTGTAACTGTGAAACTAAGAGAAGAAAACGAAAAATTAGAAAAAGTACTCAACATTTCTAATCTTTTTGTTATTAGTAGTGTCTGATAGATGTCTATACTATGTTTATGTTATTGTTCAGATATTAAGAATCAAGAAATATTATATTTCAATATTTCTTAAAATGTATTGCCCATAACTGTTACTTTTCCGAACAAACAAGTTAATCAAAGAAAAGAGGTTTAAGGCACTTGGTTATTGTACTTTAGATTCCCATTTCTAAGAATTCGAATCCAAGTATTACCAGAACTTTTAACTTTTCCCCAGCCACGTCTGAACGTCCACCTTCTGTTCTTCACCAATTGGGAAATTGTGGTAACATTCAAAATAACAAATTATGGTTGCGTTATTTACCAAATGCGAATGTTTGAATTTCCAAATATTGTGGAATGAAATGTGTTTCGAATTCCGGACTTGACTTCGAACTTCCGAACACCCTGTAATTGCAACCCACTTTACCAGAAACTGTAGGTCCCATCCTTAGAAGCTCAGGAGCTCGTTGCAGCAGTTCGTAACAATATTCTTACTCATGATTTTGAGTAATTGTTTTCGATCTTCCACGTGCTTTTATTATCTTTTTCATTATTATAACTTATTTCCTTTTTTCCCAGATGAAAGCGCTCTTTTCTACAACACAGTTCTTGTCCGACGGTGAAGCCAAGACAGCTACCATGAAGTGGTTTAATGAGCAGAGACATGATTTCTACGAAGCCGACATCAATAAGTTTGTTCGATAATCTGATAAATGACTAAATCGCCTTGGCAATTACATAGAAAAGTGATGTGTGCGTAGCCTTCTTAGAATACATGATCAATTCATGCCCAAACATACTGTGTTTCTGTTGTTTGATGTTGTAACTTTTCTTCTGATCCATGCACGTAGTAAGAAGGATGAAATTGATAGTATACAGAATGTCTATTCTGCGGGAAATACATTACTTTACAGTTGCGAAAGTTAGACTACGTACTTGGAAAATAAACATAAATTGTATATGTTTGAAAATTGGGTTTTAAGAAAGATATACTGGCCGAAACAGATTGCAGTGATAGGAGAATAGAGGAGACATCATAATGAAGAATTTCACACCCGAAATTATAACAATAACGAAATCACGACGGGTAAGATGGACAGGTTATGTAGCTTGAGTGTTTGGAGGGGGGGGGGTCTGAAGATTATATGAAGCTTTGTTTGTAGCCCGGAGAGAAAGAGGATGTTGGGAAGACCGTTACACCTTGGGGATGACAATATTTGAAGGGAGCTTCGAGAGAAAGATGTTCACGATCAAAGTTGGCTTGATATTCCCGAGAATAGAAATAAATAGCAATCATTTGTTACTGTGGCGATGAACTCATGAGTTCCGTAAATCAAAGAGTTAATTAGTTTGTATAGAAAGAGAACTATGGTATACTTATATCCGAACAAAAACACCAGAGGTGCAAAAAGTGGAGCCAAGTTCTTTAGCCCTAAAAAGGTGTGAAATGGGAGACGGATGAGCCAAGTTCCTTGGTGACA
>JAGDQP010007718.1:51769-66032 GCA_022664845.1 Lepisma saccharinum | reverse complement strand
AAAAAAAAAAAGTCTGCATGCAAATATCCGGAGCGGGCAGGAGAAGGGTCGTTTTGTTTATAAGAAAATGAATAATTTGCAACTTAGTTTCGGAAGCAGTTGACAGGCAGTATATAATTAACGGTGTGTTACGACCTTCAATGCCACTTATTCTGCACGCGATATGTAAGTGCTAGGTCGACCACGTGGTATATATCCGAAAGATGTAAAGCATTGACACTCATATGCCCACACAAACACACATACTGAGAGGGGGGGGGGAGAAAATCCAATCTCATTGGTTAATTGATACCATCACTGACTGAGCAATATTGGAAACGCACGTAGAAAAAATATGTTTTTGGGTTTTTCAGGAGTTTTCTTTTTTTTTCACAATGCGAATGCCGAGCTAGAATCTCTAATAAGGCCTTGACCATCTTAGCTTTTCCATCCCTTTGCCCGAAAGAGTGTACTCACAGGGCCGTCATTTCTGAGACTTTTGACGCGGGCCTAGGCTATAGCTAATTGTATAATTAACTAAACTAACTCAATGGCTTAAGGAACTCGCAAGTTCATCATCGTAATTATAAATGTTCGCCATTGGACTACATCCTGGGCAAGACGAAACCAGATTTTACGCTGAACTTCTACCTTTCTAATATTGTGGTAACAACGATGTGTCGGTCTTCCTAACGGCATCTTTCCCTCCAGCTTACAAACCATGACGTCCTGCCTCTTCGCTTTCCCCATCCGAGCTACATGGTCTGCCCACCTTAGTCGTCGCGATTTCATTATTCTTACAACATCGGGTAAGTCGTACGTCTACGGAGTTTTTCATTATGCCGTCTTCCAGGGTTTCTGCCAGACTTTCCCCACGCCGAATGGGAGTATCACGCCTCCAAATTGTCAAGCACACTAACTTTAAAAATTTTACTGTTAAAAATATATAGAAACCCCAAGAAACTCTGCCTACAGCTTTACACCCCCGAAACCGAAAACCCTGGTACAGTCCCTGGCGTATTCGGTGTCTTTATTCTTCTGTGTTTCGGTTTATTATAGGCCTGTATTTTAATTTTTCTACGTTCAGCTGTAGACCTATTTCCTCCCAAAGCACATTGCTGTACATCGTCCCTATATACATAAATCCGTGCTGGTTCAAATAATTTATTATTAGTCCCCTTCTGTAATCTTTTATTTTGAAAATCGCATATTCTAATGAAAATTAAAGAGTAGGGTGAAAAGTCATCTTGTTTCGATTAACTGCGACTCTCAGAATTATCTGACATTATTACCTAAATGAACTCTGTTTGTGAGGCCGTTGGGACTCATGCTCACTAGTTGGACAAGTTTTTTCTTTCTTTCGGTATTCCAAATCGTACCAGAACATTGTATC
This sequence comes from Lepisma saccharinum, assembly GCA_022664845.1. Taxonomy (NCBI): domain Eukaryota; kingdom Metazoa; phylum Arthropoda; class Insecta; order Zygentoma; family Lepismatidae; genus Lepisma; species Lepisma saccharinum. The sequence continues at coordinate 64,660 of JAGDQP010007718.1, read as the reverse complement.
ATAGGTCTCCCCCCTTTTGATAGAATCATAAGCAATCAATGAACAAGCGGTGAACCGTTCTGTTGTATTTCCATTTCTTCTCTAGGATTTGTTTCATAATGGCCCAACGTAGGGCTATTTCTCATAAATTCACATTGGTCATCTACAATTATAGTTGACTGTCCAACATAAAATATATATTCTCGTATACAGTATTATTATCTATGCCAGCGATATTATTATTTCTCAGTGATCAATAAGACGAACGGACTTTTATCATCAAAATCAATTTTGAAATCAACTGGGAGAAAGTAGGAGAAATTGATTAATAATTTCAGAAATTCTCAAAGAAGAAAAACAACCTTCATTTGTAATCTGTTACATATTTACCGACGGTAGTCTATTTTATTTTTCTGCTAGATTTTTCTAAATTAGTTTTATTATGCCACCCAACTTACATTACTGCTTGGTGGATTGCATAACTGCATTACTATAATCGAATTTATACTGTGCTTCACTTAAAAGTAGAAGTGGGTGTTGATATTTTGATTAGCTAATCTCAACAGGAAAATAAAATAAAATAGAAAACTATTTAAAAAACAACAACAGTGGAACCTAATTTACTAAATAAATATTAGTGTTATCTAAGTTTAAGATTAGTAGTTGACAAACAATACGGAAAATAGAAACCAAAGCAGTTTTGATTTTTTTTTTCTGTCATTCTGTTTCTTTTTATCTCTCTGTTTTGCTTATCTTCCTTTCCTTTGTCATTTATTTCTCTTTCCTTATCTATTCTTTATTTCTCCTTATCGTTTTTAATTCCTTCTTGTTTTTGTCGTTTCTCTCTCCATTGTTTTTCTTTTTTACTCTATTTCAGTTTCTCTCTCTCTCTCTCATTCATTAATTCATTCATTCACAATTACTACTTTTCTTTCTTTTTCTTCTGTACTCATAATTCTGTCCATTTTCATCTTTGCATTTTCCTCTTTCATAATTTCATCGTTCCATTTCTCTTTTCTTCTTTTCCAATTCCATCCATTTTTTAAATCCTTCTCTTTAATTATCTTCTTCCTTACATGTTTTCCTCTTATTTTTTATTTCTTACTTCATACAATACTAGTCTGTTGTCTATTTGTTTATTTTCTCTTTCTTTTTTCCTTTGATTCTGTGTGCGTTTTTTTATTTTTATTTTATTTTAGTCATCTATCGTTATTTAGGGACAGTATACTGGAAACAATATGGCCACCAGCCGAAAGTAGGTGAAACAGAAGCATCCGGTGGCTGAATACGATCTTCGTGTGTAACATCGAGCTCTGCGTAACAATATTGGAGTGATCGGCTAGTGTCGAAAGATAGACGGCAGATCAAACATTTAACCTCCAGTTCTGGACCAAATTTTCAGTTCTCATACAGTTTTTTTTTATTTACATTTGTTATCGCTGGGCGCTATAAAAGTTTTTCACATATACGAGTGCAGCAGCACTCTGGTACGAATTTCACCAGTTGCTTCTTTAACTTCTAACAATTATAATTATAATGATGACGACGGCAATGAATATTCTATCCAATGATAGATGTGTGAACAAATTTCCCTGGACAAGATGAACCGATTAAAATTTACCATTGTCTTTCAAACAGTAAAGATGACATTTATGTAGTAAAGACATGACCTAGAGTTATAAATGGAGTTCGAACGACTAGTGTCATCACTATCGACCTCTATCTAAAATCAATACTGGGCTGATCGATTCCATTAATGTTTTAATGTCTATCTTTGGACCCTAGTCGATTACTACGGTATCGTTACGTAGAGCTCGATGGTCCCCACCAAAGATTGAACCCAGAGCGACTTGATCACAAAACCTTTAGCAAAAACACAGGAGACAGTTAAGTTTATACAACTGATATTGTTGACCTCATACGTTTGCATTATTAGTTTCTCTCAGAACACTATGACTGCTAAGATTACATATAGGGCACATGAATCCCTGACTTCGTAAAACGAAAAATCTCACATATTCAGGGTAAACAATAGTCAATTTCTTGGAGTAAAATGTTTATATTTTTATTATGTTATTACTTTCAGGAGGGCATAAACGGTACGCAAGGCTGATACAAAGACTAAGAAGCCTGAGATCTTATTTGTGTTACTCGTAAGAGTGCAATTCACCAATGACACCAAGAAATGTAAGCTTTAATATGTCACAAAGACATTTGCATTTTAAAGTAAACAAATGAGCAGCAATAGGCGCAGGGAAAAAAATATCCGTTATGTAGGCAACTTTCTTGTTCTCTGGGAATTGTATGTTTCCTTGTCTGCTCAAGAGGACAATTGACAAAATGGTTGAATGGAGAAAAGAACGAACAACAAACTGTTTTGTGTCTTCTTCTTCTTTTTCTTTAGTCGCTATTTTGATGAAATGTCTTTCTTTTTTCCCTTCCATTCTCATAATCCAGGTCGACTGTAAATTTTTGGTGGCCTCGAACCGTTAACCACGCGAGAGAGGCGACGGGAAGAAAAAGAAGAAGAATTTAACGCAACTAGTTTTGAGTCTGTGTCGGTGTCACACAAGAGAAGTGGTATCTGTTCGCTATTTGCCTGATACAACCACTGATGGCACCAGTGAGCTTCTTGGAATAGAAATTATAGACACGCGTGGTGGTTAGTTTGTCTTTTAAAAGTTACGAAAATAAAACTTTGCACGAAGTATTTTCCATTAGCTCATAGTTACCACGAAAGAAGATTGTACACATCTTGTAGTCGAACATAATGCTTCTTACAAGTTTAGATATTATAATGAAGAGATCATTTATTATCCTGTCAGTGAACTAATACTCACAGCCGAGACGAAGAGGAAAGGATGTCCCTGGCTCATATATTGTACGTAGGTTGATATTTCAATCACCAGGTGGCAGAAAGCACTATCAATTTTTTACTATATAATTCGCCATCTATATTTTATTATCTTATCTATGCATGAAGGCACACAAGTTTGGAAACTTAGCAGTGAGCTGTAATTTATGGTACTGGAGTTCTCTATTGTATTACCATGGATCTCGATACGGGAGACGGATCTACTTCTAGTGACCCGAAATCGAAGCCAGCGCAAGCCATGATCACCTGGAAGGTGAAAATGATTAAAAAGACAACTGGACATCACGTTCCGCACAATACCTTATTTAAAATATTCCAGTCTTCCTCGTCTCTTCCTGAGCTTGATCTTTATCCTTTCTTTGCTTCCACACACCCAGGCATAGGCCAACCAATCAGACGCAAGTAAATCCCAATTCACCAGACAAGATTAATCGAAAAAAGGCATCAAGTTGGCTCAGCTTAATTGTATTGGGCCAATCGATCCATCTCTAGTATCTTAATCCATCTTGTATCTGTGGACTTCTGGGGTAAGTTGCAAGAAAAATACTTAAGTGTAAAATCTGTCTTAAGCAGACCATCGAGCTCTACATAATACTGGAGTGACTACTTAAATAAAAAAAGGGCCGCACAGCGATAAGAAGCGTATAAAACAGAATTAGAACTGAAAATTTGGTCCAGATCGGATTAGACTGGAAGTGGACAAACAAGTTTAAATGTTTACTCTGGGTCTATCTTTAACACTAAGTATTCACTCCAGTATTATATAGAGCTCGATGGTCTGACTTAAGTCAGATTTTACACTTAAGTATTTTCTTGCAACCCACCCCTGGTGCTTATTTACGAACTCACATAGCGTTTGTCAATGTTCTGTTTGAATGTGTTGACAGAACACTGAAACTGTCAGTGCTTATTGTGTAGTTTTTATCAGCAGATTTTTGTGTAAATTTAACTGTTCGTGGTGGGAGAGGTATCACAAAGATATAAAAGAAGTAGAAAGAAAATACTAAAATAGATGGACTGTAACATTAATAGTTGCTTATGCTTAGTAACACCCCCTCTCCCCATCAGAATAACAAACGCAAGGTGTCATGACTCGTAGAGGAAATGCCTAAAACACTATGTTTGGGTACCCACCTATTGCACAATACATGTTTGTGTGTGTATTTTCTTAATTGTTTTGGTAAAGGTTTTGTGAGTAGTTTTATTGTTTTTCTTTGTATTTTTTGGTCATTATATACACACTATGACCTCATTATTATTGTTAGCAGGGATGTATTTAGGAGGGTCCGGATCCCCTCCCCGAAGTTCATATTTTGGGGGTAAAATTAATATAATTTTAGGTAAAACTGTACACATTTCACGTAAATTACACACCCGAACAGACCTTTGACCTTCCTGAAAGGACTCTTCCCTTTGAGACTAACTTGTGCCTGTCGTTAGATAACTTGACGTGATGCAGAAAAATTGAAATTATCACACTGGAATTGGGTTTAGACAGTCATCTATTAAAGTCGGTGCAACAAAAACATTTCAAATTAGTGTTAGTTCCGTCTTATTAGAAACTTACGGGTATAGGCCTTTCATAATCTGTCTCTGTATGGATATTATGTGTGTGTGTGTTTTCTTGGGAACTGTAACACTTTGTGTCTGTTTTGATGAAGTGAGTTCTATTTAGGAACTTAACCTGCTTGACTTACCCTTCTTGTCTTGATCAAGTAATGTTACACTCGTTGATGTGTTTGTGAGTCTTGTGTGTGTATTTTTCAATGACGACATAACGGTGTAACCTAGTGGCATGCGCCAATTCACAAGCCAACTCCTCTCTCTCACACTGAACGAGAGAGACTTGTTGTTCTTCATTCGCTAAATCAAGATTACGAATACAGATACCGTTCACTCTTGGGAAGGGGAGGGGGGTATGTTTGTCTTCTGTGTCGACGAGTAACCTTGGACCATAACAAACTGCTCCTCGTTTGTTAAAAAAATAGTAATAAAACGAGCCTTCAACCTCTGTTATTTGAAGACATAATTGAAGGGTAGAGAAAACAGGGCACAGATGAGCAAAACGTGGGCGTGTAATGCGGCAAGAATGTTGGCTAACTATAACAAAGAGACAAGTCTGACATTTACCGTAGACACTATTAGTATGCATAGCTTCAATGATCATCCTGTTTGCGTTTTTGCCTCAACATTTAACTGACATTTCTCGAAAGTTGTTCATGACCATCTGCTCTAACCATAACATCACGAATTACTTATTGTATATGTATAATGGGTTTTCAAAATGATTACCGAAGAAGAGAATACCCTTCAAAGTATGAAATTATATTTAAAGAATTCTCTCTCCTACGGAATTTGATGGTGTCTTATTCTTTGAAACGTCTCTATGCCCAGATTCGAACTCCCACACTTTGAGATTAACGTTGCAGTGCAGCAAGATGACTGCGAAGTCTCTGCATAAAGACAGATTGAGTCATATTGAGCTATGAATGTCATTAACAAGGGGTTAATAAAGGCTCGTATTGTCGTTTGAGGGTTTGGGGTGCGAATTCCAGTGCCCATACAGTACGTGAATGTTCTAGGGATGGTTATGTGGGATATCCGTAGAATATCTCATGAATATCCATGTGGGGATATCGTATGAGGATATCTCTACAATATACTAGGGATATTCTATGACAATCCTTGTCGGAATATCCCTAGAATATACTAGGCATATCCTATGAATATCCATGTAGGAACATACGTAGAACATTCCATGAATGTTTGAATGGATTAGTGCATATTCTGAAGATATTCAAGGTATATCCTATGTGTAAGATGTTTGTCTGTCCGGAACATTAGCAGAATATTGTAAGACTATTCTAGAACATTCAGCCTGGAATGCCCTTTCAATTTTCTCAGAAGCATATACTAGATATATCCTTATTTGTTTCAAAATATTCTGGAACATTCTACTTTTATTGAGGATGTGGTCATCCTGTGCTGTATGGATGTGGTCATCTTGCTTAAAGCTTAACTTTGCTTTCTCCACACTATTACTAAAATAATGTTGATGTGTCGTGCATGAACAGAAATGGCCCCTGTTGCATTCGTTACTCATCTCTTACACAGGGTGTCCACAAAATGTCGTCCGTGATTATAAACAACTATAGAGTATAGTCCATGACCCACTAGAAAAAGAAACGCAAAATGTTTGTGCATATCTCACAGGCACTCGTCATGCTACGCGATGAATATGAAGACGGTTGCAAAATTCCCACTCACTTCGGGACCATTGACAGTGTCTTCTGCACTTTGCCTCCGAGATCACCAGATTTAACTCTGGTATTTGTCCTTACGGAATTACGTCAAAGATAGAGTATACATGTCCCAAAATATTTGTAACAATTGATATTACCCATCATTGCAGTCATGCAATCTATCCCGATGAATGTGTTCGAGTGTGCATTTGTGGCGTAAGTGGAAATATAGCTTCGTTGCTTGCCGCGTTACACGAGTAACGCATGTCAAGTATCTGTGAGGCGAACAGAAATCACGAAGGATATTTGTGGACACTATGTGCTACGGAAATATAACTTATGAAGTCCTAGGTATGGGAACAAGTACGTGTCCGTGGTAAGATTGTGGATATCACTTAAAGACCGAACACTGAGGCCAAGTGAAACTGTTCTCATCATGTAATCGAAAGGTCCGAGATGTGGATGGACCATCCTGATAGATTTTCTCTCATTTCTCTCACTCATACCAGGCGAATGTCGGAATTGTATTCTAGATAAAAACAACAACTGCTACCTTCAGTATTCCTTTTCACCACGGATATAATCAAATTATTAAATACAGCAAAACTCTTCTCACTTGAATCCTTTCAGTGCTTCTCAAACATGATCAACTTGTATGGGGAAAAATATTATACAGGGTAATTCCAAACTATGTGCACACACTTTGCACTGGGGAAAACTCACACTGAAATTGGAAAATAGTTACTTTGAAGAAATACTAAACAGTTTCAGAGCTAGAGTTACGCTAATGCGTCTATAGGCACGATGTTTTGACAAATAGTAACGTAAATACTTGTCGGCTAGACAAACCACGTTCAGAATTATACCCAAGGGCTTATTTGAACAACGTTAGTGATTGAGGATTAATGCAGCAAAAAGCCTCCCCCCCCTCATGTATAAATGTCGTGGTTAATGAATTGACGTTGCATAATAGACAAGCGTATATATCTGCTCTAAGTCGTATTTTTTTCATCATAAACTTCGCTCAACTATGTTTTTTTTTTTGGGGGGGGTGCCTGTTTTGAGTGCCTTAAACTCCGAAATTACGCATGTTTAAACATTTCTTCAAAGAAACATTATTTCTTGTTTCTTCTAATTGGGTCCTCATTAATTGTAATTGTGTTTTAACATTGATTTAGACAAAGAAATCTTGAATCGAATGCGTAACTCCTATAACGAGTTGTATGTTTATAAAAGTGCAGTCTTAGCTAATGGCGTGATAATGTTTTTGTAAAGGGTACAATTTTAGGCAAAGAAACAGGCAAATTCTTTATCCTCAAACCATTATCTTCGATTGTGCTAAGCGTCATTTCCCCCAGTGGTCAAGGTGATACTTCAACCCTTTATTACCTTCTGTACATGGATCGGATTCAACTTCATATACGAGAAATCCAGATGTCAGAAGGTACAAGTCAAAGAAGAATTGATCACTTCAGCAGCGAAATCGAATTCAATTCAGCTATATAACGTTACTTACATTAATTTTTATTTTGAACTATTTTTGTTAATGTTACCATTGTTGAAGTTGATTATACATGTTTGTTTTTTTATTGTTGTTAAATATTCCAGTTGATTTCCTGTGTATATCTGAATATTTAAGTAAATAAGTAGCAGAATGTTGATTAAATCAATTACTATATCTATTTTTCTTTCATTTCTCTTTCCAGATGAAGAATGGAACGAGCGAGGAGATCCAGCTGCCATTTCAGAAGACTCCCTGTTCCTGGTGCAGCCTACATGGCAAATCAGTCGCGATGTTTCACTTCCTCGAGCCAGACGTATTCACAGCATGGAGCTTCCAGTCACTGAATCTCCATCCATCGACGTTGCAGCCCTCCAGCGACAAAGGTCTCGACGTGCAGCGGAAGAGCGACAACGCTCGCCATCGCCGAGTCATGATAGTAGTCCTTCTGGTCCTCTGTCTCCTCGAGAAAGGTTCCAGGACGCGAAGGAAAAGTTCCTGTCACTGGAACGAGAACGACTAGAAGAACAGGAACGAGTTCTACAGCAGCATTTGGAGAAAAGGCGCCAGGGAGGACCACCGTGGATGTCACGCTCTGCACCTGCCAACACTGAAGTAACACCAACCAGCAAACAGTACCGGGAACACCATCGAGAATTGGTAAGATCCTCAGATCGTAGTAGGGAAAGAAAAGGTGGCTATAGCAGTCACGATACCGGTTATGCGTCTCGTAGCGGATGTGATGATCCTCCACCGCCGCGACCACGGTCATCTGGGTGGTCAAGGTCACGCGAAATGATTCCAACTCCAGATCCCGATGATGATGAAGATGAAGAAGATGTTCATGATAGGGAACCTTACAACAACCGCCACCATCGACGAAGTACTCGAGATAACCGCGGTAGACGACTTACTGACGATACTGAAGAATTCGATGTTGATGGTTTAGAGGAACGAAGTAGTCCTCGCAGACGGGTAGCATCTCGACTACCATCTGCTGAAGACGATGACGATGCCTTTAAACGAAGCTATAGCCGTCGTGATTATCAAAGACAGCGATCTCGAGAGAGCCTAGATAGTGGTAATCATTCAAGAGCTGTTGCTGAGTCGAAGTATAGACGAGGTGAGGTTGAAGAACCACATCATCACCAACGAATTAGATACCGAAGTCCGTCCAGAAGATTAGAGAGGAAAGAGGATAACTGGGAACCCCAGGAACGTCCAATTAGTCCAATAAGTCCAATTCCACTTCCGCGAACACGGTATCTTCCTACACCGTCATCGTCCAGAGATCCACAAAGGTCACTCCCTACTCCTAATTGCAGGTCCCCTGAATCCGTTGAACCCAGTCCTGAAAGACGTAGCTGTGGAGGGAGTGGCGACAGACGAATCACCGAGAAACCCGACAAGAAACGACGCTCAATGTTTGAGATGCTGGAAGAAGAACGACGCCGTAGTTCTAACGAACTCGCGAAAGAATTCAAACGACGCTCCTACCAGGAGATCACTGAAAGCGAACGTAGAAATCATGGTGTTCAACAAGGAAACCTTGAAAGACACGGTAACGGTGTGTCGTCATCTCATCGTCCGGTGTCCTATCAGGAACTCGCTGACCACGAAAGATATCCAGGGTTGGATCGGGAGACGGCGCGAATTCAGCACCATGTCATCCCACATCAATTAGCAACAAAATCCGATAGCCATGAACCACACCGTAGTAGGTACCGCCATAGCTATGCAGAGCCCGAATTCCATAGGTCAACGAGTTCTTTATCGTCAAGTCGTGTAGGAATTGCTGCGCTACACCCTTACTGAAGACTATTAGCCTTAGTAGATGTTCATCTATCAGTCACGTATGCGATAGAAAAGGTCATTTGTACGAGATATGTCATTACGTACAATTAGGCAATTACTTATTTGAACTTTTATATTCGTATAGTAAAATTTCAAATTAAGTTATTGTCATTTTGACTGGACGCGAAAAGCTACATTATTATCAAGTACTTTTGATTGTACACAAAGGAAATGTAGACTTTATCCTTCATATCGCCATACATATCCAAACACGACTTTTTTGTGATGACTGCCATTGAATAGTTGTAGGAAATGGATAAAAAAAATCCCCACGTAATGATTTTAACAATTCTACCCAGTGAAACATTTTTAGAAGCCTATGACGCTAAAATATAGCTCATAAAGAATTTCTTGCTGGACTGCTTTTCGTATAAGGACAACTTATCATGTCACTGTTACTCTCGTACCAGTTTTTACATGATGCTATAGTTAATCAGGTGCCCTTGAATTCCTTGCTGCGTAGAGCGTTGCGCAGACAATGCGCGCAGTAGGCATACCAGTCTTTACATTATACTATAGCTAATCAGCGGCAACTGAATTCATTGCTGCGCAGACAATGTGCGCAGTAGGCATATCATTCGCAAACTTGAATCAATCTTGTCAATAACGATATTGTTACGAAGTTTTCTATAATATTACAAGCAAGATGTAAGTAAATTATATTTTACTTATTTTACTAGGTGGAAACGAAAACCTTGAAGTATTTTGTCTTGCAATTTGTCTTCTCAGATGATAAAAAAAAGAACCCAATGGATTACATTGAGAGTCAAATTCGTCTAATACGTTAGTACGTTTGTTAATTATATATTTTAAAAAAACGACAGTCGCTAACCGAAACAAAATGTACTTACGTTTTTATATATGTATCAACGCACCAGAGAACATCAAATTAAGTGCCTTTGAAAGTAAAGAAAAATATTTTGTACATTTTTACATATATTTATGAAAAATTATAATAGTAATGAATTTGATAAATATATATAAACATACATGTTTCTGGGTATAAAACTGCTCAAAATATATTGTAATGAACTTAAGTGATGAAAAAGTGTTTGACTTAGTCACTTATAGTAATAATTAAAAAGCATACAAATAAAACGCTGAACGTAAGCAATGAAAGAGATAATATGTAGTGGTTTGAAACGCGTTTGTTGCATGTGTGATTGCTTATCTGTGTTTATGTATATAGATTATATATATATATGTATAGTAATGCGTATGAATGATTAATATTATTATTATTATAAATAATAATACAAATTCAGACTTCTGTTTTGAAGGTTATTAAAAAAAACTAGTTTTTATATATGCTATACAGATTAATTCATTTATGGCTTGAAATCTTCGCTTGATGTCATTACATCTTATTTAAGTCTTTGTTTAATGGATGCAAAATAAAAACTATTTTTGTGAATACAGGGAAAAGCTTATTTACTTTCGTTTTGGAGTTTCAGTTGGTACGAGTTTTTACTTAGGAAAAAGAGAAAGGATGCTTTTGTTACTGGTACTGAAAAGCGGAACACTAACTGTACATTTTTTTTTTGTGTGTGAACTTTTGTTATACTTCTGTTTCTATGAATAGTCAAGTGTTGTAACCAGTGAATTATCGCCATTATTTCATCCCTGAAAATATTTTTTTAGTTTCTTACATGAAGGAGAGTTGAACAGCAAATTTATTAAGCAGAGAAATCTCCCCTTTGCTTATAATGGAATTCAGAAAATAATGAATACTTCTTTTTTTCATTCTGCCCAAGTATCTCTGCCCGAATCTTTGTTTGAACTTTTTAATCTACCAGATAAATATAAATTTTCCCATCAACTAAAACCACATTTGAACAATAACAGAATGTATTAAATTGTTTATAATAGATTTTTTTTAAATAATATTTTTTTTATCAAAGTTTCTTGGCGTCATTAATCACTTCAAAATGGCGCTGACATGTCCAGTTTTACTTTTTTTTTCTTTTTTTTTTACTCTGTAAGAATTATCAAATATCAAGGATTTGTGAAAGTTTGCAGCAAATATTTGATGTAAGACAGATTTAAGAAGTGGGTACAATTATAGTGTTTTGGTACAAGGTCAACACTGTGACAACTGACTGTTCCTATGTACTTTCACTGTATATATAAAAAATAAATTATATTTTTTACTTTTATTTGTTCAGAATGGCTTGTATCATGAAATACTTTTTAAGCTCAATTTAAACGCTTGACTACTCTAAACTTCTGCTGTGATACATATACGTGCTTCTGATATTACAGAGTTAATTTTATGTCAGTTATGTGAAAGTTAAATCTGAGTATTGTTTTGTTTTTTTACATAAGAAGTACTTACTTGTAGTTTTATCAAAATGAAGAACGTTTTAAATATTAATATTATTACAACAAAAGACTGTATTTCTCTGTTGACTAAATTGTAATTTATTATTTAAATCTTGTTTTTCTATATTGGACTAAAACTACATTTATGATTTTTTACTTTAAAGAACAAATCTGTATCGAAAAATGTAGATATAAACTAAGTTTTTCTTCTTCTACTAATTCAAATATTACTTTCAATTATTTTTGAGCGTGGTTAATTCAGAAACTAGTGAATTAATTGAAGTTTAAGTTCATTTGGAAAGAACGAAAAGAAAAAAAAAGCATGTTACCGTTACAGCGCACGAAAGATGTCTGAGACTTCTGTGGTCGATTCTGAACTGGTGCTGCCATCTATTAATACTTCAAGGAAACTTGTATCAGAAATCCTTTCTCGTTTTTCAGACGAATAAAATTCAATCTTGATAAAACCTATCTGTTCGTGAAATGCTTAGTAAGATTTATAATTTAATGTAAGGAAAACAACAGTATTATATCTTCCGAAACTGTTTCCTTCCTAAAGAAATTTATTGTGATTATCCACCACTGGTGTAGGATCTAACTACAGAAGGGGCGAAATTTAAAATAATGTTAAACCTGAATGCATTATAATAGCAACTCACACAACAAGAATAAGTGCCTTAAGCCATTTTTTAATACAAGTTGGACATCAGAGGTTCACGTTTCACGAGAACTTATTAAAATGTACTTAGACTGAATATTAATGTACCTTCGGGCAAAGTTTATAACAAAAAATGTACTAAACACAGAAAATAATTTACCCATTGTCGGTAAGCAACACTTACTGTTTTTTTAACAACTTCTACAAGATTTTTACATGATTAAACTCGACATATTCTCGTATACTGTCTCAATCACTGTTTCATTTTGTAGATATATCACCCTGGCGAAGCTCTTCTGTTTTTCACTTCGAAACCTCACATGCAGCAACGTATTTAGGGGGTTGGTCCAGGGGGTCCGGACCACCCCCTAAACTCAGAGATTTATGGGAAAATAATATAACTTCAGGCGTAATATAATATAATATAATATATATATATATATATATTATATTATATTAT
>JAGDQP010007718.1:7909-51369 GCA_022664845.1 Lepisma saccharinum | reverse complement strand
TAAGCTTCTCTATTGTGTTGAAAATAATCTGCTGCTTACAAAATAAATAAATCATATGGAACATTTGATCAGTTTATAGACTATCTTCTCATCCTTCCGTAGAAAATAAATACCTTCAGGAAACAAAATGCTTTACGAAGTCCTTTTTCCGTGTTTATCATTCTCAATTATCTCTCTCTTTATTATGCATACCAATTAATTTTCATACATCGTATTACTATTAATGCAATTTGTTACTACCACACAGCAATATTTAACCAAAATTAAATTAGAAAAATACAATAAAAAGCATTGGCTATTTAAGATAACTTCTAGTTCACGATCCTGAAACATTATTAGGTCCGCTTGACACGAAATCGTATCATTTTTTTCTTACCATGTATTTCATCAAAATCTTTCTGGAATCTGCCATAGCATTTTACCGTGTTGAACTTTGATACAGTAGAACTTGTGTTTAGTACTACGATTTATCGTAGCATATATGCTTCCTTGTCAAGAAGACCTTAGTTTATTTTCACTGCCCATTGAAAGATTCAGAAGATAGCGATATCGACTGTTGGAACAAAAATGTTGCCCTCTTAAGGAGTTATTTTGAACTATATGTAGTTTGGTTGTCTTGCCTCTAATTTCGAAATTTTTTCATCGGATTGCTTTTCGTTGTCGGATACCTTTTAGCTACTTAAAAGCGGATGGTAAACGACCATGAATATCTTTGTTATAATTATCTGTAAAGTCAGAGTAGTCTTATTAGAACGTTTATAGAACTAACTATAGGTTGTCAGACGTGACGTCATTAACTTAACCAAGGATATTAGATTGATAATGATAAACCAAGAATGATAGGCCAAATTAAAACAACGTTAATCTGCCATTTTGGTGTGCACAACCAGAGTTTAAAAGATTGGGGAAGCTTAAAATAAAAGTGATCAACTTGTAAAACCGATGTTTTAGTCTTTCTTATGTTGCTTTATTAATAGTATTAACCAAATTAGCATATCAATATGTAAAGTTACGAATAAATATCACTCTCCTAAATTTTGGATGAGCACATCAAGATGGGAGCCTGAAGTTGGTGCATACGGATTCAGTTTTTTTATAATTTTGGCCTATCATCTAATTCTAATATCCTTGGTTAAGTCAATGACGTCACCTCTGATACAATCTATAGTTAGTTCTATAAATATTGGTCTTATCAGACAAGTTTCTGGACAGTCAATACTGGGCTAGATAGTACACATTCCTGAGTAACTAAAATTGGAATTTCGTATAATTTATAGTAAGTACCATTTAAAGACTGAATAATTATTCCGTCAGATGAAAATATGTTTATAACTTCATTGTTTGACATTTTTAACACGTGTTAAAAATACTTTATTTCAACGAACTGTAAAAAAGCATGTCTTGATTTAAATAAATTTGAAGATGAACAGTCTGTTTCATATAAACTGGTCAATCACAAAATATAAGTCGAAAATGTTGCTCAGGATCGCAACACTGAGTCAATATTTATGTCATAGGAATCATTTTTATGAATGCGATTGTACATCTAGATTCACTGTACATGGGACTATTTTCTAAGTCCAAGTGTTACCGTATATTACACATGTCCCCTTTCGTCAGATTGACCCAACGTTACCAGAGTTAACAACACTTGTACTCTGAATTCTTTTTTCTTTGAACCGGAGTGTACATTGTTTCTATTTACTATCTAACTGTGCATGTACTAATTTAATTCAATTGAACATCAATAGTACGTCATACAGTAAGACAACTGAGAAATGTATTTTCTTTATACTTTCGAGTCAGATCAAGATATTCACCGGTTTTGTATTGTATATTTCGTTATCTCTCTGTCTCGTATTCTGATAACAAAATTAGTTCCCTGTAAATATCTGATTTTTTTTATAATGTTACTAAAACGTGTCTTTGTATGCTTTTAAATACTTACAAAAATAATTAAAGTTGCGAATGTGTTTTCGAAAATTTATAAAGCAAAAAAATAATTATTGAAGGATTTTTTTTTGCCAAATTAATGCCAATATTGTAGTACATGTATTATTTTTGTTTGTTTATTTTTGGTCAAATGCTAATTTATGAATGATATTATGTACATATTGTAATATACATTGCCATTGTTCATTTGCTGTATTTGTACGTGTACAAGATAAAGGGATAATAAATAAAAATGAAATTACTCACAAAAAAGATTTTTAATTTTTACCTATTTTTACCCAATGATATGGGCAATTTTTAATTATCCATCCACTAGTTCATATGCTGTGGCTACAGGTGCGTCAAGCTTCGTAAAGAGGTCACAGCATACAAGAGTCCACTCGTTCACTGCTCCAGTTACTTTCACCGATTCAGCTCCAGCTTTCGTGACAAGTCATAATAGTGTGTTGTAGTTGTCTTTCGAAATATTTTACTTCCGGTAGTCTAAGCGGTAAATCGCCGGCTTACTGCCCTGGTTCGATCAACGTGTAGACAATTTTTTTATTCTTTTTCTTTAATGGAATATTTTAATATGCTGATATACATTACTAATGAATATTCCCTTTTACTTTCATGGGAAGGTTCAATATTTTAATGCGCTTTCGAGATACATGTAATGCTGAACAAGCGAAAGAGGGTTACTGGTGAGATAAGAATTTGTGATTGTCAGAGATTGAAATACCAAACGTCATGACACTCCCTGGTCGTGATTTTTGACCCTTCTTTTACTCTTGAACAATGTCGAAAATAAGAACAACCGTTGGAATCATAATGGTTAAGACATTGAGAAGGAATAGTACTATGTTGCATAATTTCCTTACGATATACCACCAGCCGTATACAGAAATGTTTTCTTGAAGTGACTAGCGCTGTACTAAGGAGTCCTTTAACATTGGTACTCACTCGATAGTAAAGCGCTAGTAACTCCAAAAAACGTTTCTGAATACGGCTGTACAATTTATAAATTTCACAGGATATATACGTATTTTCTAATACATATCATCGCTCATAGTCTCAAACGACTGCCAGATCACGACAGGGAATTATACCACAGAAATTTGAAATGCGATTAATAACAGAAAGAAATTGAAACTCTTGACAGATCTACTGGAATACTAGTTGACGCGCTAGCAATTTTGGCACGGCAATGAACGTACCTGCATTGGAGTCACCACTTAATGTGCCCGTAGCCACAGCATATATAGAGGTTGATATGTTTACTCGCATTCTGCTTTAAATTCAAACCCAAAGATGGTTGGGAATCCCCATGAATAGAAGGTTCTTGATCCTTAGAAACTACGTGTTCGACTAAAAGTAAAAGCAGAAATCAACTCAATTACCAAACAAAGCACAGTTCATGACAGTTACCCTGTTTAACCATGCTTTCATTTGAATCAGAGACTAATTAAGGAATCTTGAACATTAAATGTCTCAGAGATGTTTCATTAGCAGATTCTTTTAATAAATGTTGGCCGAAAGCGTTCTTTCGGAGCCATTCCAGTAGTGAAACAGAAACCTAACGCAGTTCCAGACGAATATCTTCGGCTCTAGTTCCATATTTTACTTCCGAGACGGTGTGTGTTAAATTTCAGCTGTCTTCCAACATATTTTCCCCTCTCCTGACACTGTTCTCGAAACGGGTCGACGGCCGAGCGGTCTGCGGCGGTAGGCCATCGGCTCGAAGGTCCCAGGTTCGAGTCCCGGAAGGCGCATGGGTGTGGATTTTAACAGCTAAAGGCGAATCGTGACGGGTCGAAGTCCAAAGTTACTAGACTGGCCCATATAAAAATAAAGTTTTTTTTCGAAATGGGTCCTAGGCTCACTTGCTAGACATTCCTGTTAATAATCTACTTATGGAGAACTGAAATGTCTGAGTGAGTTTCAAGATGTGGAGGGAGGACTTTCAACACAAAAACCACAAGTGGCTCCCGCTGACTTGTGTCTAAAACCTAACAGAAGATAAACATAGGGATAAATGAAGCTCTGTATTGTGACACACGACCTTGGAAGATACACCCTTAGTATCTAATAACGTTTCGACTGTCTAAATAACATCAAACCCTTATATTAAGACCAGAAATAACATATTTTTCAATGGAGAAATTATTAAATAACATTAAAACCAATTCTATGGCTTATCTTTCCCTAGCTATCAGGGGATTCCCAAAGGGGAAATTAATCCAACTAGGAGATCCTGTCCGTAGTAGAAATAAATCGTGCCAAAAACATAAATTCAAACAGGAATTGTGTCTTACTGACTTATAACATCAGATTTCTTGACATAACGAAACCAGTCTTTAATTTTACGCACTTCTTAACATAAATAAATTTACATAATAGGCTATAGTTACAAATTAATCTAAAACATGAAATAGTATTTTTCTCCAAAGAACTGTATCAAGAACACTGGTGATGGATGATTTGATTTTTTTTAAAAACCAGAATGTCTTGATCCATCGGGTGACCATCAGGCAATATTTAATGTTTAAAAATTAAATTATGAGTACAAGTTGAATAAGGAGTTATTTGTTGGCAATTTCTTCAAGTAAATGTATAAAGCGATCTCAAATCTTGAGGTACCGGTGGCTCTGTAGGTTATTGAATCCTATATCGAGCTCGTGTGTCAGGAAAACTCGGTTTATTACTCAAAATGCAAAGTCTTAAGTAAATATTATGCCTTAAAATAATATGAATGTATCACAGCAATATGTATACTTACCATTAAACTTTACATGTCCCCTCTTGCGATTTCTAAATGTCCTACAGCAGGCCTGCTGATATCATAATTTCAGCAGTGCTTGGTTTTTCTTCAGTCACATCAGGCAAATGCCGGGATGGCACATTCAACATAGGCTCTGGCCGAAATCTTCTCGAATCCTTCCCCTTCCCCTATCCCGACCTGAGCCTTAGATGCCTTTATGTTGGCCATAACAAAACTTGTATGTTAAAATTGCTAATTTTGCAACACCGGCAAAACCATAGCGTTACCAGTAGTAGCCAAAGTTGATGATAGAGCTCTAATGTAGTGCCATTTATATAAAAAAAATAAACTTTATATCAGATTGACAACACTGAGAACAAGATGATGTCAAGCGACAGTGTTTACATAGTTATGCAATGTTCTCTGGTTTAAGACCGTCTGCAAATTTTCAAGCTAATCTGAAGTCATTTAAAAATAAAAAAATCAATTACAAAATTTGGACTTCACAACCAATATTTATAGAGCTAACAAATTGGCTTACGCCTGATGTCATTGAAATTTTCCATGATGTTAATAGAAGATAAGCAAAAATTAAAAAAACAAACAAAATACTTAATTCGAACGTCACAATGTTATTCCGCCATGTTGGTGTGCACACTTGCGCAGCCAGAATTTAAGAGTGTGGTATAGATTTATGGTGAGTTCACACTAGGCCTTTTTATAGACGTATATTGATCAGGGCTGTCTTGAGCCCACGAAAACCCTCGATCATTTTCTTACTACTGAGTCAGATATTTCAACCGTGAAAACAAGACAAAGAAAATATATACACATCATTCCTTGACGCAGAAATTACTATATATGTTGGCACAATGCATTACAATATGTTCAAATACCAAAAATTATATAAAAGGGCAGAAACTGTTGGTATATGCCGTTTTAATAAATTTCCAAGTTGCTATTACCACCGTTCGCAGTGTTGCAAGATGCTGACAACTAAAATTATGTTGATTATTTGTCTAGAATAAATCTCAAAATTCCGTGTTGATAAACTTCTAAATGGCCTAAAGTTGTTAAACATAGGTTTATGAAAAGTGTCATTACACATGTTGATAAAACATGAGCATTTATTTTTAAATCCCATTGAAGCAAAAGCTTGAAGCAATACTGGAAATTGTGAATTCAAGTAAAATTGATGGAATTATTTACAAAATAACCTGCAGGCCTTAGAAGTGTTGCCATGTATAAAAGAAAAATATTTTAGGAAAATATTTTTAAATCATTTGAAAAAAAAACTGTTTTGCATAAAACAAAAATGCTCATAAAATGTTCGGAACAATTTTATGCTGTGTGAGTTTGCTTAGACGCTGGTTGATTATTATAATCAATGACGTAGCTAATTACAATTCCCAGTATGAGTTTCGTCATATAATTATATAAGAATTTGCTTTTCATGTGTGTGTGTTTTTTTTTTAAACTACTTATCTAATTTCAGTTTCTCTGTTGAAGCTATGAAACCAAGTCCTACAACGGAACTTTTGAAGTCATACAATCCAGAACTTACACTTTCTTTCTTATATTCATGTTTCTTTTGTATGTATTACCCAATCTGATCGTAAAAAAAAGTTTTAAAAAAATCCTCTTCAGAAAGAAAACTTGGAAAATAAGGAGTAAACATCTGAATATTTCATAACTTAACGCTTATAATTAGCTGATATATCAGTCGGCACTTTCTTCGTAATGCTATGCACAGAGGGTGAAAGGTTTCGCACAAAACATCAAAATAGTTCCTTTGATTGAAAGGGAGTAAAGAATATTTTCACAAATCGTTTTGTTGCACTTTCTCGTTAGAAAGCTCATTCACGTGTAGCAGCGACATAACGGCGTTGTCAATTACAAACAAGACGAAAAAAAAAA
The DNA here is from genome assembly GCA_022664845.1 of Lepisma saccharinum. Classification (NCBI taxonomy): domain Eukaryota; kingdom Metazoa; phylum Arthropoda; class Insecta; order Zygentoma; family Lepismatidae; genus Lepisma; species Lepisma saccharinum. The sequence goes on along the minus strand of JAGDQP010007718.1, from coordinate 44,759 downwards.
AACGTGTGAATTAGAAAATAAACAAGAGATCCACGAAGGGAAAAGGGTGGAGCCCTAGTGAGAGAATTAGATACTGCTAAGAATACATTCCAACGCCTCAAAATATTTGCAGAAGAATGTGGTCTCTCTACATGTGGTAACTTATATAGATGAAAGAGGAAATAAGATTCATTCAAACAAGAGAGCTACCATATTTTAATCACTTCATGACCCTTGCACCCTTACGTAATGTAGTCTAACCTAACCTCTGCTAACGTAGGCAACTAGCAAGGGCGCCCATCAGGGGGACATGTTCCCTTTTAAAAATAAGCTCTTCAATTGACGCAATTAACTAACGGTTCTGGATTTTTTTTCAAGTTACACAAGAGAATAATATAAAACAAAGACCTATTACACGGTAGGACGAGATGTAATCATGCAAGCTACAACTCCACTCTACTAGATGGAGCCACATGAAAATACTTTACCAAACCAGAAATAAACATAGAACAAATTATCGAAGTGTATAAACAAATGAAAAACAATATAAACAACAGCAACAACAACAAAAATTGTTATGGTTTGTTTAACCCTTAAATCCTATCCGAGATACTGGAGTACCACATGTTACATAATTTTTTATGTTACTTTAAATGCTTGGACTTGCTAATTGTTTCCTGCCAGTCTTCTGTTAAATATAATAGACACTTTTTAATCCGGCATCCTTCGGTTCAGCACATTCTGTAATCCGGCACCAATCGAGCCTCTCGCATTCGGATTCCTTTTTTCAGATAATAGAATGAACATTTATAAGAAAAATTCCACTTAAAAATCTATGAATGAATGGCTATTACGTCACAAACAAGCTAGTGAGCTCCTTGGGACTGGACCTACAGTTTTTGGTAAAGTGGGCTCCAAAGATACCTGTTCAATGGACCTAGAGGGAATTAAAGGTGACTACGTCTACAGAAAAAAAACGCTCTAACCTTCCGGCCACTGTCAGTTCACGTAAAACTCTATATAACTATAGGGTGACCAGATATTTGTTGGCTAAAAAGAGTATAACATATATACTGGTACTATACAGGTGCGAATACAAGCATTACATATGTGAAAGTACGGTTGATTTCTGGTAAGTGATACCATTATAAGATTGTTGTATTATGGCGTAGATTGTTATATTATAAAGCAGACATAACATGGAAAAACGTTGTTATGTGTCTTCTCAGAAGTTCAAAATGTTCAATCGAAACTTTAGCTGTTTTGATATCTCCAATGTTAATTTTTTTTTTATGAATATCCGAATCCTAATACGCTCCGACATCTCTTATTCATTCGATAATTGTAAGCTGCTATTTTTATTTCTTTTACATTCTTCCAGCCTGCGTCATAATCTAATCATCTCCCGTCATAAGGCAGAGTTCATCTAGTTTTCTTCGAAAAGTCAGTAGATGCTCCAAAAATCACTTTAAAAAAAATGGCTAAATCGTCAAAGCATTTTAGGTAATATTGACCCAACTTTAGAGTTAAAACTGCACTTGAAAGTCCAGTACGTGCACTCTTTTCATTAGATTGGATTATCTCTAGCTACATTCTTGTATAATGTATTCCAAATGTAGACATTTGCAAGACAATCAACTACAATATACGTAAAATGTTATAAAGATAAGGAAAAATAGTATAATTGGACATATTTTCGGATAGAAACGAATATAGAATATATGAACCTCTCAAAGAATATGTCTGGTAACCCTAATATAACAATATACACACTTTATCAACTTCTTAGATACGTAGAATGTATTGGAAGATCATTATTAGGTATTATCAAGTGACTTGTATGCAATGCTATATGTATTTTTCTACAAGCGAATTTGTAGACATGATGATGACCTTTCGCTCCCAGTCGGTCATACTCGAAGAAGTCTTCAGATGCTCGCACTTGGCACAATTCCTTTTCAATCGGTCAACAAGCAGATAATCTTCAGCAGTGGTGCCAGCTCACTAAATTATTTTTCTATTATCAGTCTTTTCCTTGGTAATGCTCACAGCAAACAAACATTTTCGAAAACGCAAAGGGTGATTATTTATTTGACATTATTGATGCATCGAATGTAAATGTTGGAGCATACTTTTGATATCTGGGGAAAAAATTGAATGTCTTTGCATTAGTTTTCTCACTGATGAAATTTCATGAGAAAGCGAGTAAGGTGTATGCTGTCACGACTACATTATAACCAAAATGTGTTTAAAAAGGACAATAGAAAAATATGAGCGTGAAGATGTAACTGAGTAGAATATGTACAAAATTTCCCTCCAGAAAGATATCTTGAACGTTTTACAGTTCTTGGACAGATTTGTACACTTATGTGCATAAAGTGTACAAGATGTGTCTTAGTTTGTAAACACTATAGGTTACCTGATATACACTAAGAAGTTGAAATAGTAATTGAAGATGAAAAATAAACAATATGCGGCTTGAAAACCCACATAATATTCAAGCTTATGAAGCTTCAATTTGACTATACTAAATTGGCTTGATATTGTAAGCTAGATGCAATCTGGACGCATTTAGTTATATATTTGACCACTAATGTCGCCACTATAAAGAAGCATATATATACACATCGCACTGTTTTGCTCTTGGTTGAAGCGAAGGTTTGGAGTGTAAAAATTGTTTTGCCTTAAAAAAAATGGATGCAATAATTGCGATCCATAAGGATAGTCCAGGAACAAGCAAGAATATAGTTGTAGAGGATGGACTGAGCCAAAGTTGCCTAAAGGCCTTTAAATTAAATTTAAAAAGTTGTAGAAGAGAAACAAAAATGCTAACGCATTCTCATATTGTGCTGTTTTCTATTTTGACACTATAATGTGCTAAGCTCCAATTATATTGTACTGGAATTAGACTTACAGGTTGTTTATGGCATAGATTGTTATTTTAAATATTAATATTCAATTACTTTATTAATATTAATAGTTAGGCTTAAATAGATTATTTTAAACTTGCAAAGGCAAGAAGCTTGGTTTACGCTTCATGTGATAAACCCGATATGGCATGTTTGCAGCAAGTTGGTCAGGAGCCAACTACTAAGCGTAATTTAAGTTGGATTTAAACTTACAGGGTTCTATGACAAGTTTGACGCGAGCTTTTCTTGACATGACAGACTTACAACAAATTTCAATAGAGCTTACTGTGCTCATGTTTCTTTTTACAGTACAGATATGTGGAATAAGAAATACTCATGTATTTTGTACTTCAACGTATCTTTAACAGTCATTCTTAAAATTCTGCTATAATTCTAGTTATCACACTAGGCCTACTCAGGAGTTAATCTCTAGACCTAGCGGGATTGTGAACCAAATCATTACTGGTAACTTCCAAGCACGACGGCCATCAGGTTTAACTCAAATCAATACAAACACTACCTTCTTGTATAGTTCAGGTGAATAAACTATAAAGAAAAGTAAGGACGATTACAAATTGTTAGTTGGCAACAGTGATCAAACTTGACGTCGTTTCATTTGGACATCGAGGTTGCACTCACGCTCGAGTTGTTCAGTTGTAAAATAGCGTAAAATGTCACTCCTTGTTCTCCAACGACAAGTGAACGAGATTCTCCGTATTACCAATACTTGTATTTATATGGTATGAATGTGACCTTTGACACAGACGCCATATTTCTGCTGTTGTGTTCCAAATACTTAAGAAGTAGCAATTCGAATTAAAGATGAATCACGCATATAAACACGTAAGTAGATTAATGTTATTGCATTTATTTTTCCATAAAGTTTCTGGTTGAAAACTCGGAGTAAGCCATGCTAAAATTTTGCATATAGATATTGTAATGCAAGATAAATTTAAAGTGCATATCATGGAACATAGTAAATGTTTCAAGTTGTTTGTTTGTTTTACTCAAATCATGCTAATATCTGTATAATGCTGTTTTTTTTAAGTAACTATATCCTTTGTCACTGTTCTGTAAATTTAAGTTCTATCCTGATCTATTAGGGGTGCTTTTCTTGCAAGCATACGTTGCTTGGTTTGTTTGGGATGTGGGTGAGTAGCCAATTGAAACATGTGTTTTATTTCGAGTTCTGCGTGTAACGCAAGTTTCTATTGGCTATTCACAGAAATCGCAAGCAAAGGAAGCAACGCACGCTTGTAAAAAAGCTGCCTTTTCTTTCTTTAAAAATAGCCTAGCTACCATTCTTCTTAGTGTTAGCTGTTGACTTCCATTTTATACTTTATTGAGCTTGCACGACATTCATATAAAGTTCATCCATATAAAGTTCATTTTAATGTCCGTTGATATACATTTTAGGAAATTTTGGCTTTTATGTACACGTGATGATTAATCAATCTAATATAACGTATTTTCTTGTGTATACATGCTAAAAATGATAAGGTAAACTGTATTTCATTTTCATTTTAATTATATTTATGAATAACATCAGTAGCTGTAATGGAAGGATCATCGAGCTCTGACTTTCGAGGTTTCTCTCCCAGCTCGGCTCCCCCTGGCTCATCGCACCTTAAATTATGGTATTCCCCATATCTCACTACGCTCCCATATCTCACTATAATATTCCTCATATCTCAGATGCGTTATGTTTTATTCGATTTCAGCGACAACGTATCGTGACCCGCCCTTTTGAGTTACAACTGAAAGTTTGGTTCATTTTGGATTAAATTGGAAATAGACAAATGAGGTTAAGACCAGCTTTTCATACAGGCGCTCGCAGCATATTTTGCTTGCGATTTAGCTCAATAGTAGGGTTACCATATATCCGTATTTTGTATGGACAGTCCGTATTTTAAAGCTTCTGACCATTTAAAGTTTCTGCAGCACTAAACTGTAGTATCGCCTAGTATTTGCTATCGCCTACGAATTTCCTACAATCAATAGCCAATTGAAACACGTGTTTAAGATTTTACGTGTAACACAAGTTTCTATTAGCTGATCATACAACTCGCAAGCAAATCACGTTGCGAGCGCCTGGAAGAAAAGCCGGCCTAATTGTTCCCTCTTATGTGTGGCTTCAAATCCTAACTTGATTTCTAATACAATCGAGTTCTCCAGTTTAATGAAGTAGAGCTCAACAATTGAAAAACTGAGGACCACAGAATAAAATATAACAACTAATTATCTTCTTTTTCTTCTAAACATTCATTTTACTTCCTTATACGTACCATTCTGCTTTCTAGATTATTGAATAAGAAAACACTGAGCATGTTCTTAGTTCTTGTAAACGTTAGGATGCACGTTTTGTTAGGAACTTTTTTTTTTAATTCTTATTTCTCGACATCAGAGCAACAAGAAGAAGAAAAAAATGAATTGGGTAAATAAAAGTTCACGGAAATGTTAGTTTACTCTGTGTGAGTCCTGTAGATCAGGGGCAAATTATACCGTAGCCGTCTTTTTATTGGAGATGAAATTACACAGGAGCACCTTATACATGATGGAAGCTTGTTTTTCTTATACCCTATTATTTCTTAAAACGTGTGTTCACTCTGCTGTCATTCTTATGACCATGTTGGAATTGAGTTATTACTAACTACAAACTGGGTTGGAGTCCCCTTCTCTACTTCATCTTCCGGTTTGGCAACCTGTAAAGATGAAGAAAAAAAATCTAGCATCATGCACAGGGCTGTTTTATATATATATACATGTTTTTTTTTAATTTATTTTATCCGCTGAAAGTAAGAAAAAATCATTGTCATGGGCAAAAACTCTTTTGAAATATTTTCTAGATTTTGAAAGTTGTTGTTCTGCGTGTTACGTTTCAATTCTTTTTCCCTACAAATGACAGCTGATGAATATTTTCCTTCTAGGTAAGGTAAACTGGGGCAATGTTTAATTTATGGCTACATACACTAAATGTTCATCCTTTTCGATGAGGAACTGATTTCATCAAAAATTATTGTATTTCAATAAAAAATATTGGTTTTCAACGAAACACTTTCACTTTGGATAGAAAATGTGATCTTTTTAGATGAGATTCCAATGCTTAACTGATGTAATTTGTTCTTCAAACAATTTCTCATCTTTTCAGAGCGTCTCACAATGCATCATGTACTAGTAAAGTTTGTTATCCGTTATTTGTTACCGCGAAGGTTATCGAAAGACCAAGTTCTACTGTGAAGTTAATTGCTGTTAATTAAACATGACAACAGAAGACCTGAAAACTTTTCATAGTGACAAAAATATATCAGAAGACTTCAGGAGTAAGATTTATGTACAAACAATCTTTGAACGTTGCTCTCAAGTACCTGACAGGACGAAACAGACTTTTAAATAGAAAGCATTTTCTCGCAGTTACTCGGCTAGCCTAGGGGATAAAGCGTAGTATCACTGGCTGGCAGGCAGTAGGTTCTATGCTTAAGGCCAATCTTTTTTCTCTTTTTAATTCATATTTGTTTTTTACTACTTATGAATAAATACAGGGTGATTAAAAGCACGGGAAATTTTGAAAATTAAATAATTTAATGAAATTTTTAAAAATAAATTATTTATCGCATTTAATAGTAAAAATAATGCCATTTGAGAATACATACAGTATAATTTATTTTTTGAAGATGACCTCTTGCAGGTGGGCTCCTCCTCTACGCAAACATTTGTTAACAAACAAAATTTTAGATATTGGGCACAAGAGCTACACCAGCATCCATTGCACAGCAACAAAGTTACTGTGTGGTGTGCTATGTCATCATACGGTGTGATGGGCCCTTATTTTTTTGAGGACGAGAATGGCCATATGATTACAGTCACATCGAATCGTTACGTCGCCATGCTTGAAATCTTTGTTGTGCAACAACTAGAGATTTCCACACATTAATGAAACAGCCTGGTTTCAACAAGATGAATCAACGTCCCACACAGCACGAATATCGATGGCTGCTGTACGCCAATTGTTTGAGGAACGTGTAATTTCAAAAAGTGGTGACATTCAATCCCCAGATCCCCTGTTTTGTCAGCTTGTGATTACTTTTTGTGGGGTCATCTTAAAAGTAAAGTGTTCCTTAGTCGACCTGGTACAATGGAAGACTTGAAAGCCAAAATCCGAGCAGCAATTGCCGAAATTCCAGTTGAGATGTTACGTCAAACCATGAACAATGTAACGAAGAAACTGCAGGAATGTTTGCGTAGAGGAGGAGCTCACCTGCAGAAGATCATCTTCAAAAAATAAATTTTACTGTAAGTATTCTCAAATGGCATTATTTTTACTATTAAATGCGGTAAATATTTTATATATACATGAAATTATTTAATTTTCAAAATTTCCCGTTTTTTTTTAAATCACCCTGTACGACATTTTGCTTGTTAAAGGTAGAATAAATAATACCTTTTCCATATTTTATTGCGTCGTTTTTATGTTCAATCGCAATAAATGCAAATTTATCTAAAAAGATTACATTTCCATCGATCCCACCTTTTTATTTTTCGAGCCCAAATTTCTAATTTTTTTTTTTTTTTCAAAGAAAATTAGCTTTAAAAGATTTGGTCGACGATATAATCATAAGATTATTAGAATTATTACAGGTAGAGAGACTCGAAAAAAAAATGGTTATGAATAACGTCCTGAAAGCTTGAATAAAAAAAACTATTATTTGAGCAAAGGCTGACTAACACGGAAGTAATTCAGAACATTTGTTTTAAGAACTAATACACACAGACAATTCTCTGTAGAATATGTAAAAAAAAGAAGAAGGAAGCAGGATTCCTATTCTCCGTCAAAAATACGGTAGCATGAATATATAACATAAGATAACTTTTTCCTCGCTCTTTTTATTTAATTAGACGTATGTTTTTTGTCTTCGCTCTGTCTAATTAGTTACTTTTTGTGCGGGAAGAAGCACATTCCATTCCCCTTTAGTTTTTTGTCTCTATATTCTTTTTCTTCTTCTTCTTCGAACACTAGCATCACAATTTTCTGTACATGTGAAGCAAAATGTATATAGAGTTAAGTAATCTTTAGGTAATAGGAAGTGAAAAATCACCATTTTTGTTAAAGAACTTTAAACACACTCTGAGAAGAAGTGAACTAAAACACAAAACTGAACAAATACTGTATGCACGAGGAGAAAGAAAGAAGAAAAAAGGAAGGCAAACAAAACATATTAAGCAAAGCAGAAGATGTTTTATTAAAGTCCATTCCCATAAAACAAGAAATGGACATTTAAAAGAAAAAAAAATACGTATGAAATGTCGTAAAAGTTAAATGGCAGAAACGTTAAAATATAGCTAATTTAATTATATACGCAATGAAGGTAGAAAGTTATTTAAAATTAGTGTCAATATTATTTTTCTGATGAGGTAAACAAATGGAACGAAGGATTTTATAGAACATGTTGCCACGCAACGTTTATAGAACAAACTAACAGGTTGCTTCACACATGACGTCATTGACTTATTCAAGGATATTAGAATTAGAGGATAGGCCAAAATTGAAAAATCTTAATCGGAACGTCCAAATTTCAGGCATCTTCGTATGCTCAGCCTGAATGTAAAAGAGTGGGAAAGATTTAAAATGAAAGTTATCAGCTTGTAAAACTAGGTTTTACTGTTTTGTTTTTTTTCCTGTATGTATGTTTGCTTAAATAATAGTACATATATTGGTGATGGTGACGCAATAGCTATGTCGTCTCAGCAGTGATCGAAGTGGGTTAGAAAAGGTAAGGGAACGCTTGGAGAAGTGGCCCAGAAAAGTAAGGGTACGCTTTCACCTAGTGGCCGCCACTGATTAGAACCCTCTCTAATTGCATTCTAAGGAAACTATTCCACGGTCAAATTCTCTATTAAATTTGTTAGATACAATATTATAATACATTATTTTCCTTCAAAGAACTCCTCTAACAGAGTTACCATACATTATTTTGTACGGACAGTCCGTATTTTAAAGTTTCTGTGTCCGTGCCGTACTTTGCAAGAAAATCAACTAAATGTCCGTACTTTTCATTTAATCAGTTGTTGATTATTAATTATTTTAAACCCACGTATTTCCACAAATAGAAATCACACGATTTGATTTATAAAGGTTTTCATGTTGCACGCAAATGTTAATTATTCCATCAGCATTAAATTGTAGTATCGCCGAGCAATATTCCAAGTGTTTGTTATTCCAAACAATGACCAAAAGAGTTTCGAACCAAGCAGCGTGAATATTCCTATTAAATGTTTCATTTCGTACTCTTGGCAGTGTTTAGGAGTTTTACTAAATCAGTCCTAAGTGAATGAAGGAAAATGATTTTATGCTTTTCACACAGTGTATTCCTCCGTCAAGTAGTGGGCCAGGACTAAAAATGACACCGCAATTGAGGCTTGATTTATACATAACTTTGCGCAATCTCTCCTCTCGTTGTATTAAATGAATGTACTGCCCAAACTCTCCTGCTTGACGCTTACGCCAACTATCCTCATTACGGAGGAGAGCATACGCACCACATTGCTTGGGTGCCAACATGCCAATTTCCAGAATGACCGCAAAAACTGTGTACAACACTAGTTCTGATAAAGAACTAGGTCAGATACACCTTGATTTATATACAATTTCCTTTAAGATTTACACAAAGCTTATGAAAATTCAAGCAACTAATTTGTGTCGCAGATGCACAAAATCGATGGTAAGTTTCAGCGACCATCTTCTATCAAGACAGGGATTTAACTGACGAGTCTTCGAACAACGTATACGTATTCACTTGTCCTTCACTCGCAACATGTCATTCCAATTTCTTCCTACCTTTCCAGGATCAGCGAAATCTCTCCTGTCGCGCAAACTCCCCCTGCTTTACGGTAATTATTCGGGGGGTTTCATTGCATTGAATGAAACAGCCTTTCAGATAATTTGTCCGTATTTAGTCCGCAGCTCAGAGACGGCGCCAAGATTTTGTTGAAGGGGTGGCATTAACAGAAGGTGTTCCAAGGTAAGGAATAGATCGAATCATAAACATTTAAAAATAATTCAACAATTCTTACAATAACAATTGCGTAAATAGAATCATCGAATGTAGTTTTAATGAAGAAAATGGGAGACTAATATCTTGACGTCACATCCGGCAGAGACCTAGTCTAAACAAACAGTAAGTTTCATAGCAGAAAGGTAGAGAATCAGTTATGGAACTAACGGCTGTTAACATTTTTCGAACTGTCGATGATTTCGGTGGCGAGCAGAAACTGATTGAAAGAGTAGGAAGTGCTGTGGAGTGTAATCATGTAGTTTTGTTTACATATGGCTGAGATTTGATGCACATTTGAGGGAGAGTGCAAATTAGTACAGATGAACAATAAATATAATAAGCTGAGGCGAGTAGCTCATTTCTATTCCGGAAATTTGTCTTTTTCTGAAACACATACAAACGTACTGAAATACATAACCTTTTGGAAATCTTGAATTATGGTATTCCTAATATACTTTACCTACAATTTCAATCTCCGCCGCAGCACATATAAGGGTTTCGTTTTAGCACTAGTGTGTATCTTCTTCAGTGTGTGTGTCCTTAACTATAACCGAATTAGCAATTTCAGTTCAAGGTTCTTGCTTACCCCTATTTTTAAAATCAAGAACTCAGGAATCAACGATGAATGATCCTCATAATCATATCAGCGTATTCAAAATTGTGTTCAATGGAATTGCATCATATTTGTTTACTTATGTAATTGGCTTCTTCTACTTCCTTTTCTAGTTTCAGTCCTTTGGAAACAGATAAAACAACATGTGGTTCTTTCATTGTAATGATAACAGTCTGGAGTAAAGGACTAAACCGTAATGAATTATTGAATATCGAAGGAACACCAGAAACCCACTGCTAAACACCTGGTATTTTAGACTGCAACATGGCGGGTTACTATGGCGACCTACCGGATGTGACGTAAGACTTTAGTCGCCCATAAACAGCTACATGAATTGAATTTTGGTTATGGCGTTTAGGCATCTACCCTTAGGTCGACGGCTATATGGTTGAAATTATAACTAGATACTGAAAAAGTGGTATATCAGTAGTAAACGTTTGTGCTAAACATTATGTACGTACACCTATTATATGTTGGATTGGTTCAATACACCACGCAGAGTGCTCTTGTACAGAAAAATCTACCTAAAACGTTTCTTTCGAGAGTAGTATGGGGTTGTTGAAATACTTATTTTTTTGCTATGAATTTACGTAGTTGTCACTCTTTCGTTGCCTATTTTCTTACAGGTGTATCAAGTACTAGTTATTTCTGTAGCATTCTATCTAACGTATCCAAATTATCGTAAAATGGCAAGAGATTTCGAAATGGACAACGTTTTGTGTGTGATACAGTTTGTTTTTTCCTCTTTGTTGAACTTGACCAAATATTTTTTTTTCACTGTGGTGAGACAGAAGCTTCTTGAACCACGTCTGTCGAGATAGAGAACCAAGAATTAAAAGAAGAGAAATAATATCTTGTAGTAAAAAGTAATCCATTATTTTGCCAATAGATGGCTTCAGTGATCTGTAGCTCGCGTTGTATAAGTCCGATCGGGTTCAACGAGATGGCGTTCAAACGATGAGATTGCGTACTACAAACACTGTTCAGATAGTTGTGATGAGTTGACTCAGTGTTGTGTGAGCGCGCGTCAAAATGGACACAAGCAAACAGAAAATACGCTATATTTTACAGTTTTTCTTCGATAAAGGCGAAAACGCAAGTCAGGCGGCTGCAAATGTGAATAGTGTTTATGGTCCTGATACTGTAACAGCCAATCACGCGCAATTTGGGTTTCGTCGATTCCGTTCCAGTAATTTTGACGTCAAAGATGTACCACGCACTGGAAGGCCAAGTGTCGAAAATGTCGATAAAATCATGGACATTGTCGCGTCCGACCGTCATGTAAGCACTGTTTCGATTGCCCAAGAGCTAAACATTGCACAAAAAACCGTGTGCAACCATTTGCATAAGGCTGGATACACAATAAAGCTTGATGTATGGGTGCCACACGAGTTAACGCAAAAAAAAAACCTCATGGACCGAATTTCCATCTGCGAATCGCTGCTGAATCGCAACAAAAGCGACCCATTTCTGAAGCGGTTGGTGACTGGTGATGAAAAGTGGATCACTTACGACAACGTCACGCGAAAACGGTCGTGGTCGAAGCGCGGTGCGCCGGCGCAAACGGTGCCCAAGCCAGGATTGACGGCCAGGAAGGTTTTGCTGTGTGTTTGGTGGGATTGGCAGGGAATTATCTACTATGAGCTGCTACCCTACGGCCAAACCCTTAACTCGGAACAATTGGACCGTCTGAAGGCAGCAATCGCCCAGCTTTGGCCAATAGGAGAGTCATTGTGTTCCACCGGGACAACGCCAGGCCACACACATCGATAGTGACTCGCCAGAAGCTCCGGGAGCTTGGTTGGGAGGTTCTTATGCATCCACCTTATAGTCTGGACCTGGCACCGAGTGATTACCATCTGTTCCTGTCCATGGCGAACACGTTTGCTGGTGAAAAATTCGCTTCAAGAGAGGCTTGTGAAAATCGACTGTCTCAATTTTTTGCCAATAGGGACAAGGGCTTCTATGAGAGAGGCATCATGATATTACCTTCCAAATGGCAACACGTTATCGAACAAAACGGCGCATATGTGACCTAAATCGGATCATTCTAACTATGGTAAGTCAAGCCTTCAATGTCATGCAAAAATAATGGATTACTTTTTACTACACCAGATATTTGTCCAATAAAGCAGTAGCGCGGCGGAAGAGTGAGCCGCGCAGAAACAGAACATTTGGAAACGCTGAGTAACTCCTCTGCATAGACTAACAGTTTCTGTTATTTCCTAAGTTTATTTTCTAGTGTTCTTATTAGTTAGAACATAACATTCTTCAGTGAAATTTTTTTACGTTACACAAAGCTAGTTAAATTCTGGGCCTGGGGAAGCCTTCATGATGACTATATGTATACTGTTATATATTATGTGTTTTTTTTAAATGAATATACAATATTTGGCAAAATCTGAATTGAATTTGCATTAAGATCAGCATATGTGTCTCTTCTTAGACCTTTATCGGCAACAAAACACATATCTGAATGCCGCCCTTCCCCCCAAAGTTACACAGAAATCGGTGCCCTTGACCTGGGCTCATCAAAATGTTCATGTGTCCCAGATTTATTGAAAATATGAGTTAAATGACCAATACATTTACACGCACGTGCATAACAATATTAAAGTCCCCTAATTTAAGTTCGAGTCCCCGCGCTGTACCCTCCCAACTGTGGAAACCAAACGTCACTCCCGTAATGTTTATTAATATTCTGTATTATTGTTCAACGAATTATATCAAGTTCATGCTAATAGAAAAAAGATTTAACTTTAACGATCTAAACGATGAAATATGCCACTGAATTCAGAAAGTATGAACAAGAAAAAGTATTTAAGCAGCAAAAGTGAAGTAACATATTTATGTTTAACTACAATGTCAGTAGAATCTTTGAATAACATGAAAGCAAATAGTATTAAAGATGAAAACAATCAAATTATGAGTCAGTGTTTTTGGTGTGTCTTTCCTCACGGGGTGGGATAGATGTCACGGTTCTCACTAAACTATAAACATTGAGTACAGGCAAACAGAAAATAACTTTCCTAAACTAAAAGATTGTTTTGTGCGTCAATAATGAATACAATCAGCCCGAAAGAAATGTTAACATGAATTTCAAAATTATGTCAACACACTTTTAGGAGCACCAAGTCATGATGGTTTGCTGCGGCCAATCTAACGATATGGAAGGATTTCAACTGCAAGCCTCAAAACATTTTGCAATTCCCTCTTCCAGAAACTAAAAAGAATCAAGGAAATGAAACGAATCTTTCGTATCTTTGGTTATAGCAGAACTTACTGAGATCCATGGATTTAGATACGGGAGACGGATCTACTTCTTGCGACCCGAAAGTGAAGCCAGCGCAATCCATGAGTACCTGGCAGGTGTAATTGATTAAAAAAAACAACAACTGAACATCGCGTTCCGTACAATACCATATTTAAAATATTCCAATCTTCCTCCTCTCTTCCGTAGCTAGATCTTCCTCCATTCTTTGCTTCCACACGTCCAGGCATAGGCCAACTAATAAGATGCAAGTTAATCCCAATCATCCAGGCAAGATTAATCGAAAACCGACGTCAAGTTGACCCAGCTTAATTGTATTGGGCCAGTCAATCCGTCTACCGTATTTATATCCATGACTAAGATCAATACCGTTCACCCAAAACATTTGTTTAACTTAGAGCCTGGGCTTACTAAACGAAAAGGTTCAATAAAGCCGAATTCAGGTATACATTCTTTCTTCACCAGTGGCGGAGTACCAAATAGGTCCACTAGGCACGTGGCCAGGGGCGGCAAATCGTTTTTCCAGATTATCAAGAATAATAGCCGGAAAAGTTTTTATTTTTAATTAATAAGAAAGAACTTTCCTGTCCGAAATATTCATAGTTTGCAACTCTCTTCTTGTTTTGAAAAAATTGCACATGTACTTAAAGGCCTTATCTCCAAAGCTTCCTTACAAAACTTTTAAAGAGGTACCGGTACATTTTTTTCATAACAGTTAAAGCAGTATTAGACGAAAAAAAAAATGCTGACAATATGCATCGTTTACAGCTAGTTGGTAATATTCAGGTTTCCGCATGATTATTACAATGCCAGTCTTAAAAAATAAACACGTAAAAAGAAAAAGAGAGCGAAAGAAAATATCTCTGCTCATTTTTGAGACTGCTGATAAGTGAGTGGTTGTTTGAACAGTGTTACTAATCTACTCGTCTACTTCTGTCATGCGCAGACGGGTATTTGTGCGATGTAGTAACTAATTACGGAGATTTCTAACTCGATGCAACTAGTTTTTGTCTTACTGTATTCTCTGGTGCATTAGTTGCTAGTGCGTTTGAAATTTGGTGGGTTGTTTTTATCCAGCAACATGAAGCGAAGAAAGTGTGGCGACTTATCGTAAACTTGCAAGCTAAAAGCGTGAAAGAGAAACAACCTTACAGAAAAAGCTTGGTACAGTAGAGATGTTATTTTAGGCGAAAGGAACAAGTGATTTTCGAAAGCAGTTCAGAAATTGAAGTTAAAGTGACTACATCGAGTGAACTCTGTGAAACGCAAAATGCTCAAAATATTGTTGGTTTGGTGGAGGAAGAAACTCCTCCTGAAGTAGTGTCCCCTCAGTTCGCAGAAGTTCCTGGTTGTGATAGTTCTAGTGCCGAATTGTGTCTGAATGGGTCTACAATTGACATTCTTCTAAGACATGGAATTAATCAGAATGCTGAAAACGATTTTTCTAAATCGCAAAGACTCATAGCAGGTGGACAAGATTTTCAAATATTTTTTTTTCGTAAGCTTGTAAATGGCGAATCAATTTTGTGGAATTATTTGGTATATTCGTGTAGCACTTGTGCCGTTTATTGTGTGTTAAGTAGGCTGTTCCAGGACAAGACATCAGACATTTCAGAATTGAAAAACATTTCAAATATTCTAGCATCACACGAAAATTCTGAAGAACACAAAAACTGCGTGTTGGCACTTTTAACAAGACATAAATCTGTAGGGACTTCGGAGAACCATTTGCAATCACATATTCAGACGGAACTTACGTACTGGGCCAATTTCTTAAGAAGAGTTTTTTTGTCGTAAACGAGTTGACAAGTCGCAGGCTTCCCTTACGTGGTCACGAAGAAAAATTCCATTATCTGCACAATGGGCAATACATGATGTCCCTAGAGCTTATTACCAAGTTTGATCCATTTCTTGCGAAATAGATTGAACGGTATGGAAATCCGGGGAAAGGTCATACAAGCTACTTGTCCTCTACAACATGTGATGAAGCTATTGAGCTGCTTGCTGATAGAGTGAGAAAAGTATTTATTAATGAAATAAAACAACGCAAATATTTTTCCCATAATTGTTGATTCAACTCCTGATATTTCGCAATTCGTATGCTGATCAGCTAGCTTCAGTATTCATGAAGAAACACACTAAAATCTTTATCACAGGCACGTTGGTCAGCAAGAGAGAATTATATATATAAAAACATTAGGATAGTATAATTCAAACCCTTACTCATGTGAACGATGATTTTGAGAAACCACTAGTTCGAAATAAGGTCTTATCCCTCTTAAATCAACTAAACAGGCTGGGGCCAAGTTTCATGTCACTATTTGGAAGGATATACTGCAGAGATTTCAGAGTGTCACCGTGAAATTTGAACGTGTCAACATTCATTTAACAATAGTGCATGATGTATTTGAATCACTTGTGAACTTTATAACTTTTCTTCGTGCCATGTTCAACTCTTATCAGCAAAAATTCATGGAAAAAAATTGATATGCATTACGAGTGTAGTTAAAAAGATTTAGAAAACGTAACGTTCAAACTGATGAGGTAAGAGACAATCAGTTGTTCTAACTGGAAGAGAAAAATTTTAAGTTCAATTGTTCTTCATATTCTTAATAAATTGCACAATGAATTAATTGGAAGAAAGTAAAGTTATAAATTAATGTCTGACAACTTCATGGTTTTCAGTAAGTCTCTTCAAAGTTCTTTTTGTGTGATTTCTAACCGCGCAGCTAACCTTCAGGTTGCATATGAAACTGATCTGGAATCAACCTTCCCAAATGAATGTGAGACTTTTGCGGGGCTTCTGAAGACCAGAGGAATCAGTAATTCGCCAGCAGAAATGGTAGCATTTACGGAGAGAAAAGCTGCAGTCTGTGTTTCCAAATGTGGACATTGCATTAAGAATATTTTTGTGTAATATTGTAACAAATTGTTAAGCTCAAAGTTCGCTTTCGGCTCTAAAAAGACTGAAGACTTATTTATCACCGTTGAACCATGTGTAATAAAAGACTGAACGGGTTATCTATTCTCCACACCGAAGCAGACCTCTTGACTGATGGACACATCAACTTTGAAGAACTTATATACACAAGTTTGGAGCAACTAAAGTGAGGCGGAAGCACATTCATTTATAACTGATGAGTGGTGAATTTAATTTCTCAATACATTACATAATTTTAGGCATAGAAGATGAATTGTTTGTACTATATTTTTATTATTGATTTTCTTTATCCTTCGCATTTTATTTCAATATTTTCACTAACTTTTATGTTAGCCTGTAAAGATACTGTAAATACTGATGTTAGCCTGTAAAGATACTGCAAATACTGTTTTTCTTTTGAGAAGGGCGGACATTAAGTTTGTGTCTAGGGGCGCCGAGAAAACTTAATTCGCCACTGTTCTTCACAAAATGATACATCCGTGGATAAATGGTAGGGCGGAACCCATTATAACAAGTAGCCATTTTTTCTTCTTGTGTTTTCCACGCCTTCTGAATGGTAAAAGAACAAAAGTAATGATCAATGTGAAGAAGAAAAAAAATGCTGCAGTGTACGACTGTATGAGTAAAGTTAGTTTCCAAGTATGACTAGGCGTTCGAAATGGATATTGCATTTCCTTATTTGAGAGAAAGAAGGCGCGGTGGGTTGTTGTGGTACTGCAGAAGACAAGGAATAGAAAAACAAAACGTGATGCATTTTTTGCAGCACTCCCGTTAAAGTACATGTCCTTTTATTTCGCATTCTCCCAGGAAGCACAGACTATCGAAGCGATGCATTTTTGTCTTCTTTCTAGCAGAAAGAAAAGTACTTTTCTGAGAAGAAGAAAAGAGAAACTATTCAAGCATAGCAAAAACAGAGCCAACTAAAGTAAGAAAGAAGAATATTAAAAGAAAAGAAGAACGAAGAATTTCAAGGGGAAGGCTGGGAATGTAAAGAGCATAAGTGAACTCTTTTTAAAAGCTACTCGTAAACATTAAACGCTTTTGATACGTGAATATATTGATGATTCGGAAAATTTCTTGGATGCAGAACTTGCGTTGTTAAATAAGATTAAAAGAGACTATTCATGATATTGTTTACTGAAAAATTGCATGTACTTGAAGATATTGTTCAAGAGGAAAAAGGACGATGATGGATGGAAGTATGTTTCTAGGATTAAAACACTAGAAACAACATGGCCACAAGCGAAAACTGCGTAAAACACAATTGTAGGACGGCTGAGTCCGATCTTTATGCGCAAATAATACTTTTTTAAAATAATTTAACCTGACTGTCACTAGCCCGCTTTCACCTTCTCGGCAATATGTACGTGGAAAAGTGCATTTCTTTAAGAAGAAAACAAGTACGTAACGTAAAGGTGTACAACATGGCACGTTAAAATTTAAAAAAATGTAAAAGGTACAAAAGATTATGTATTAATAAATATAAGCATTTCTAAATGTCCTGTGAAAGAACAAAAAGTTTACTTGAGCGGGAATCTAACCTCGTTCTTCCAGGCGACAAGCCGATGCACTACCGACTGTGCTACCAAAGCAGCTAGCGGCAACGATTTGGAAAATCTATTTACGCCACACGGCTTCTCAAAATGTCACTAGTTGCTTGCTCGCAGTGTACTTTTCCTAGACTATAGTCTAGCACAGTGTTTCTGCCAGACACACCATGGGGTGTCACCGCCTTATTCTCGAACGCAACACAACTTTCAGTTTTTACGTTCAAATTTTGAAAGTGGAAAGTTGGTTGATTTTGAAAAAGTTCACCATATCTAGAGGTTATTTTCTCATAAAATATATATTTTTAAAACCAAATATATTTATATAGTCGAGACGCTTGTTTCAACCTGATGACACAACAACCTTTTCGCATAAACGCATATAAGTTTCTATTATTCGCGGGAATATTACGGTACTCCGAACGGTCAAAGTGATTTTTCTAACCTATGTTAACCTAACGCAATGTACATTAACTTCTTAACTGTTCAAAATGCGTATTATATATATTAAAATAACCTAACCTGACTTTTCTAACCTAACCTAACCCAATAAGGAATAATACTGCAGCGAGGTGCCTTTTCCTCCTGGACTCCTCGATTACAAATATGTTAAATTTGCTTTGATTTTATTTCTATCGTTATTACTTTCCCCCCGGTAACCTTGCTCAACAGCATGCAAGTGTTTCACTACTCTCAGGTTGGGAAACACGGCTGTAAATAGTCACACTCAACCAGAAATAATGAGTTTATCTTCTTTTATTTGAAATTAACGGGGGGGGGGGACATTCCTGTTCTGACTTGTCGTATGTATTTGCATGCGAAAATATGGTTTTATCATGTACAACAGCTAATACACGCTCGGTAAGTAAAAGAGAGGTTCCTGTACTAGACGTGTGCAAGATAAAAAGTAAAAGTGCATTTGCAATGCATGTTCATCATACATTGTGCAAAATAATTTCCTTGTTGACCTCCTCAGTTAAGGTTAAACCAAAGGTTATTTTCGTGGTCTTCGAAAAAAACAAAAAACGAAGTAAGGTCTTATCATATTTTAATGTCATATCTACATCTTCACTTTCTAAAAAAGCCAATTTGTAATATAACTTTCACACTTAATCAATGTTTTTCCTCCTTTTTTTTAAAACTTGATTATCCGAGAAGAAGCCAATGAGCTGTATTTAACGACACTGGATGATTGATTTGTTTAACGCATAATGAAATACTTAACCTTTTCTGGTTTTACCCAAAATGGAAAAAATGTTCAGACTTCTAACTCAGATTTTGATACTTGTTGTCGCTGAACGAAAATTTGTCTTCAATTTTTTTTTTTTACATACTGGATTGCGCATATACGGGAAGGTTGCATATATATTGTACCACTGTGCATATTTTCTATTGTAGATTAAAATCTGAACGCACAACAATAGAAAAAATGCCTGTACCCAAATCTTTGATCCTTGTGTAAACACGCGATTGTTGTTAACGTTAAATAATATAGCGTTATGGTAAGTCTACATTAGGTCTTGTTGATCAACATGTTTGTGTATGCGAGGATTATCTAAAGACCGTGATAATCTTCAATTTTCACTCCACTTATACCGGGTACGTTTATAAATTGTCACGGTCTGTAGATAATCCTCGCCTAATGTAGACATGTTGATCAACTAGGCCTAATGTAGACTTACCATAAACCTACCTTAATGCCTATGTTTTAAAACTACTGCAAATGGTACAAGATAAGCAACTGGATCCCTAATGTGTACCACATGCTTTCCAAATTGTACCCACGTATATAGCTATACTATTACATAAAATCTGGAAATAATATAATAGATTGTGAAAGAAGAGGTACGTTTGTAAAAAATAAGAAGAAGAAGAAGAAGAATATTTAAGGAATTACGACCCAGAATGTCACATAAGAACACCTCACGAAACAAATTCTTTCAAGTTAGATTTTAGTAACTTTAGATACCACTAAATAAGGGATATAATAACAAAATTGTTTGTTTGTACAAGGAAAAGTGTGCATATTTCGCTGATAGATAAGAAAAAAACTGTTCATTATTTGTTTTAAAAAAAATAATAAATTGCAAGGTAGTGAAAAGGTTCTTCGTCTTAGCCTTTGGTAGTTAGCAAAACAGTACCGGTAGCTAAAATGTTTTTAGTTTAAAACGTCAAAGAGATAGCAAATTCACGCATCGTCTTCCGTTTCACAATGTTGGAAAAAGTAAAACTGTTTTCTATCTTCTATTTTTAGCACAAGAATCATGAACCCAAACGGAACATTTTGTACATTGTGCTATATTTTCCATGCTACAAACTTCGCATCTGTAGAGCAAAACCACTCATACTGAATTACTGATAGTAATCATCTCGTAATCATTTTGTCTCCATACTTACTACGAGGCCCTCTTCTCTCTCTCTGACTCTGTAAAGTGTGATATACTGAAATTAGAAGCGGTTTCCTATATTGTATCGGTACAAATTAAGGATTTTGTATGTGGTACAAATTGCGCAATGTTCTCATTTTGCACAAAAACTCACTTCCTACAATATTCGTCATTATGTTCCCGTCATATGACAATTACGTATTACCTACAGAACACGTAAAATAAATACGTCTATAGATAAAACTATTAACTTACCATTCTGTCGGAAATTCCTTGTAAAAACAACGATAAATTTACAACAGACAGGGCACAGATCAATAAACAGTCATAAAAACTCCACACGCAACGAGAGTGTGTCCTATTGTTACAAGGGATAAAATGTTCGTACAAAGTAGTATAGAGATAATACTATATTTTGAAGTGGTTAGATTGTTAGAGCATTGCCTTAACATGGCAAAAAGATGCAAAAACTTAACTCTATTAACTCTCCTAACACATCGCAATAGACCAAGTCTTCCCTCCGGAGAGGCCTCATCCAGTAGTGGGTTAAATATGGCTGTGTATTATTATTTTGGTTTATGTTTATATACATAAAGTGTATGTGGTTCTAATGTAAAGTGACACATTTAAGGTGATATCGGACTTTCCAGGAATAAAGTAATGGAATATACTGAATAGAGATCAAATAATCAGAAACAAATATAAAAAATAAATGTTTATAATGTGTAGTTCGGAACACTGATTCAAACCAGTAGTTGGCAACACTGCATCCAGAGCAAGCCTGCACGATTTAATACCAAAATTGTTTGAATGGGGAACGATATTTCATAACTAACAGACTATAATGTAATGTATTCTGTGAATAGCCCCTTATTACTACCAAGGGGGAGGGGGGAGCTTCGAGGCCCACAACGCATTATTTAATTATAATTAGCACAAAACGAACATTAAAAATAAGGTAAGTACGTTGAATCAACAATGGGTTGAAACCTGACAATATCAATTTTTCTCAGATTTTTTTGTCGAATTGAAAATGTTAAAAAATAAAAATAATAATTTGTGGGTTTCGGAGCTCCCCTGGTAATGCTAGGGTTAATGACTTTTTTATTTAATTATTTTTTTGAGTTTTTATTTTGTTTAAAAGAAATAAAAATGATTTAATAATTAATTATAAATGTTGCCAATGTTAAACGCCAATTTATAATGTAAATTAAAACATTGCAATTCTGGTCAACAGATGGCAGCACCAAAGTAATGAAATATTCGAAGTGACCAAACTTTTTATTTAATTAATTTTATTATCATTTCTATATTTAAAATGATTTACTAATTACTTGAATATAAACTGAGAAATTACTACATGTTAAAACAAATATTTATTAAATATGTATAGTCACAATTGACGTAATCGCTATATAATGTAGATACTAATGTAAGGTTTTCTGTAACACAACTTGATCTAGCCTAGCTGTGGTTGGTTAATGTGCTCACGAGGATCTTGTGTAGTATACGCACGAGTGAGATTAGCACACGTACTGCCTCAATAGGATCGATGGCACTGGTCAGTGTCGGAGGGAGCGAGTTAGTCTGAGATTTTGGCAGTCATTGCACATTGACTGATCATAATCATTTATTTTAGCTACACATTTATGACATCATCATGGAAGATCCACTAGATAATCAACATCAACATAAATTACCTCCAGTAGTGACAGGACCACCACCATATTCATCGCTAGACAAGATCGCATGGAAAAACCTAGCATAGACAAACGACAAAGTTCTCCACCTCAACGCTCCAGGCCTCGCTCACCACGTTCGTATTCATCAGCCATAGCTAATCCTCACAAGAAGCACCATACGTTAAGCGAATCATCAGATGACAATGCCACAAAAATTGACAATCAAGACCAGTTCTCTTCAGCTCAAAAACCACAACTTCATGCTTTCCTGCTCACTAACTACGACAGCAAGTACCAAAACAGCAAACAGATTTTTCAACAGTTCATCGAGTATGTACCAAGATCATCCATTTCAGAAATCAAATTCACAAAAAATAGCATCATCATCAAAACACAGGATTGCAATTTGGCACAAACAATACGCAACAAGTCCAGCTTTGAAATTTTCGGAAAAACAGCTAAACTCTCAGTTCTACAGGACAGACACACAAAACAACCTCCACCGCAACGCAAAGCACCATCTCTATCAGTTGTTATTCGTGGGATAGAACCATCACTTACCATCGAAGAGATAGAAGAAGAACTCCGAGCAGAAGGTCATTCCATCATCAAATGCATCAGAATCATGTGTAACGCAGGTCCTACATACATCGTCCGAGTACTTACCAATGCACAGGACACCATCAATTCATTACTGGCAGCAGGCGCCTACATCTACAGACGCAGATATCGGGTAGAACCATCGCACACACCACCGCCATTGTCAGTTCGGTGCGAGAAGTGTCAACTCTATAATTCACACCCGACAAGTAAATATCCGAATCAACCGAAATGCGCCCTTTCTTCCGGTTCACATCATACCAAAGTTTGTCCAAACATGCAGGCTCCACCAAAATGCAATAGTGTAACAAACAACAGCCGACGTTCAGCTATAAATGTAAAGCACGACCAGGACCAGAAGCCACAAAACCGGAACTAGTAGTACCAATCAGGACACAACCAGTAGAACAAACAACCGAGCCGATCACCTGCATCAATGCACCAATCACCATCGAGAGATTGCTAACCTTCATTACATTAACGTTGCAGAACATCAATCCTTTCCAAAGACAGCATGTACTACATCAAATCCAATACGCAGCAAGCTCAATTCTCAATGTCAGTTTCACCGCAACATACTCTGGACCATATGCACACTTTCGTGCAACACCCTATGAAACAGAAGTATAAATTCTCATCTACATTCCTATTGATATTCATATTCATGGCTTTAGTTTTTTTATTCATGAATATTCGATCTCTACCAACAAACAAAATCCTTTTCGAACATCTACTTGTAGAAGAAAAAGTCAATGCCTTCCTTCTAAACGAAACTCTACTTAACAAGCGCCGGACTTGCAAAATACCACGTTACACCCTCATACGTCATGACAACTCCATAGCGGCACAAAGAACAAACGGCAGTGTAGCCATAGGTTTCAGTCCGAATACTCCTCATCGTCAACATAATCCACAATTACCTCACCTACCGGAGCATCTCATAACAACTTTATACTTTCAATACCTTTGTGTCACAGAAGCAACCATTTACATCCGACCTGGTCACGCCATACCTTACTCATTCTTCCCCTACATATCAAATAACTTTCGAACTTTTATCATCATGGCAGATCTCAATCTTCACAGCCGACCTCAACAAGAGAAAGATCACTTTCGAAATTTCATACTCACTCAAACTATTGGCAACATCATCCCACTACCCAAGCCAACTCGCCCAGACTCAAACACCACACCGGATGCAGTTATCATTTCCACAAATCTAAACACGCGCCATCATGTAGACGTACTTGATCTCATCGGTAGCGATCACGCACCTATCAAGCTCGTTATAGACACTCCTAGACAACACCGACAACAAAATCCACCACCATCACGCACTACATTACGATATGATAAAGCCGACTGGACCGCTTATCGCACCTAACAGAACAAATTGATAACCTATCATCTCCCGAAACCGAAAACGACCTATATCTCACTGTATGTCATACCTCTCCACCACACTCCAAACAGCTTCCAAAAATTTCATCCCTATCTCCACATCCATACCATCAAGACCCAAGTCACCTCCTCAATACCTTCCTCTGATCACCCGATCCCGACAAATGTACAAAGATTATCAACGTTCCAAAAATCCTGAATCCCTCCACCTTCACCGTCAGCTCCAACGTACAGTCAGAAACTACCTCAAAGCCTACAAAACCAGACAATGGGTTAAAACCTTCAATAACCTTGACGCCACTCATCATCCCACGAAATATTTGAAACGATTTAATGTGTTCACAGGCAAATATACTAAAACACATTATCCTCTCATTCATCACAACCAACCATTGCACACTGACACTAACAAAGCAGAAGCATTTGCCGAACACCTCCAAGAGATTTTCACCCCAATCCAACCAGCCCATACACAACGTCATCATCCAGTTCACAGACTCAATCTCTCATCTCCTCATCTACAGCCAAACACCACCCACACTCTTCCTATAAATAACCCACTCACTGCACCCATCACTGTTGACGATATCACCCACATCACCACTCAGAAACGCAATACCGCACCAGGCATGGACAATATATCCTATCGACATCTCAAAGAAGCTCCTTACAACCTCCTTCATCTCCTTGCCATTATATATACCTTTATTCTACGCACCGGCTACATACCCGCAGAATGGAAAACCTCAAAAACCCTAATGTTCCTAAAACCTCACAAACCCCCCGATTCAGTCTCCTCATACCGACCTATACAACTAACTCTTATCTTCATCAAAATCCTTGAAAGAATCCTCGTCCACCACCTACATACACACCTCAATGACCACAACCTAATTCCTCCCACTCAAGCTGGCTTCCGTCCTCGATAAAATATTAATGACCAACTCCTACAACTCACAACCTTAATTACTCATCATTACAATAAATCTCAACCTTCATGCCTAGTGCTTTTTGATCTTGAAAAGGCCTTCGATAAAGTCTGGCACGAAGCCCTCATACACAAACTCCTCTCATTTCGCCTTCCTATCTGCTACCTCCGTTTCATATTCAACTTTCTCATTAACCGATTCTCATACATCAACATAAATTCCACTCTCTCTCATCCCATCTTCCTCCACACCGGAGTTCCTCAAGGCTCTGCATTATCACCACTTCCATATTTATTGTTATCACCGATATCCCTACTTTACCGGAAAATGTTAAACTTTTCCGGTACGCTGACGACACAGCTTTTCTTGCCCAAGCCAAAACCATCCAGCAGATCAATATCGCTTTGAATTCAGCAATAGTACGTTTTACAGACTGATGCGATAAGTGGAGACTCAAAATCAATCCAAATAAGACTCAAGCCATTGTTTTCATTCCACTAAATCGCCGTACGCGTGTCCATCGAAATCCCAATCGCTCATTTATCACCATCCATAATACGCCAATTCAACCTACCAAAACTGTCACTTACATCGGAATCGTCTTTGACCACCACCTGACATGGCGACCACACTTAAGTCATATCGCATCCAAAGCATACAATAGGCTTAATCTTCTGAAACGGTTAACCGGCACCACTTGGGGTTTACAATCGAAAACTGTACTTAACACCTATAAAGTGTTCCTACGGACCGTACTCACCTATGGCTTCACCGCCTGGATTTCAGCAGCCTTATTCTTCTACCACAAAGTGAAAATACTAGGACACGCACTGCGAACAGCATTCCGCATCAGATTACCGTGCCCAACAGCAGAACTATATAACCGTACTCCATTCCCACATATCCTCTATCACCTTAAACAGCTCCGACTGAAGTACATACGTCAACGCCTCGAATCTCATCACCCATTACTTTTCGCAACACTACACGATATAGTCGCAGTACAACCAACAACAACCTTCGTCCATACCCCCTATCTCGCTTCTCTTTTCCCTCTATCATCACACCATTCCTCCGGATCATCCTGATCATGACATCCTTCTCAACTTTCATCTCCCAGACATCCCCCATTTATAGCACCATCATATCTTGCACAGTAATATTCATCTACTAACAGGTTCCATACTGTCTCTCATCATTCAGAGTAACCCCTGAACAGAAGATAACCCAGCATTTGTCTCACTAACAAAACCCACGTGTTGTGACGTCAAAGAGCACTTCATCTCCATCATCATCATTTACCTACGTCAACCAAAAGTATGATTATGAGGCAAACTCATAATGTACAGATTATTGAAATTGAGAAAATAAAGAAAATAAAATGAAACCACTTTGCCCATCCACAAATCCTTTAAACCTCCTTCTTCTCTTAATATCCTTTTCCCAATAGAGGGCGTAACCCTCTGTACGGGCCCTAGCTGCGGCTAGGAATTAGAAAAAAATCTGTAAGTAGATCTACTAATTCGATCTATTTAAGCATCATTGGCCCTGCTATATCTAGCTTCTGGAGTCCGATGCTCCATACATCTAAATGAATACTCCATTCCTCCAAGTATTTTATTTTTATTCTTTTTCTCTTCTTAAAAAGTAGATTATTTATAGAACGAGTGTGCAACACCACCGTCACCTACGATGTCGTCTTTAAGAATTCACCTGTGATATTTGCTATGTTTCACGAAGAGAGCCTAGAAGACATACAAATCCCTGAGATGAAGAAGGATAATACAAAGTAGTTTCTTAAAATGCCACACCACGGATCCCAGCGCTGCCAGTACTATGAAAATAAGTAATAGTACGATAAACTTTATTTTGTATGGGCCACTCTAGTAACTTTTGAATTCGGCCAGTCACGTTCTAGTTAAAATCCGCAATCACAAACATCCATGCTCCAGCCGTGATTCGAACCCGGAACCTTCGATTCGCTTGCTTAGAACTTAACCCACACGGCTGCCAGATCGGCTTCTGGTGGTACAAGTTAGGAAGTGACACCACATACGAACTACGAAACTTACTCCTAATGTAAATTACCGGTAATAATATTCACACTATTTGCAAGACTATTATATCTATATATCAACGTGCCAAACAGTGACAACACGCATGAAAAACTAAGAACGGGAAGTTTGCCCCCTTTTAAGTTATATCGGAAGTGGAGAATCTGCTCCCTCTTGTGACTGATTTCAGACAATGATGTGATTTGTAATGCAATTGAGTTTTCCAGTATGATAGAGTTCACTGGAAGAATCATGTCACCTGTACGAACCGATCGCTACAGGGAATCATAACGCATGTTACGTCAGCACAGGGTGTGGATAATTTTACATCGCGTAGAAAGTAAACTTATTTTTATCTTCTGTTTTAAAATAACTTTATTTCTTTTTGCTTGTACTAGTAAATATTTGCTCCTATTCTCAATTTTGCATATTTTTTTTTAAACTTCACAGAAATAGATTAGAAAAGTCAATATTATATTTCTTTTCGTTTCACGCATCTTCAAAGTTTACGCAATTCACGGAAATTTGTTAGGGAAGTTAGCTTATTGTTTCTGTTTCATTATGTGTCATGGATGTAAATAGGTAACAGATTTACTGGTTTAATACAATTAAGCTGAGTCAACTAGACGCCAGTTTTTTTTATTAATCTTGGCTGGGTGATTGGGACAAACTTGCGTCTCTTATTGGTGGAAGAAAGCGAGGAAGATTTGAATATCCTATTTTAATCGATTACAACTGCCTGATACTCTAGGTGTGCGCGCATTTGCGGGCGTCAATTTCTAGCAGTACATCCGTTGCCTATTTACATCCGTGATTATGTGGAATACAGACACTAGATATAGAAAAAACGCAACTACATCAAGCAGTCCGGTTTAAGTACTGATCATTATTTTCCTGTGGCGACCAACTCGTCTAAGACGTCCCAGTTACAGTGGGGAGAACTACTTCTCTAACTGAAACTATATTTAAATGCTTATGCTGCTAAAGATTCCATATTAATATGTTCTGTCAGATGAAATGCTTCTCACCGTGCAACTCAAATGCTCATTTTCATCAACACAATCTACAGCTACCGTATATTGTTTGGGTTCCATATGACAAACGATACGATCATCTTATTTGGCTATGGAATGATCGTTAAAATCGCCTACTAATATAAAGGAAGTAATATTGCAATGCTAACTGATTTATTCTTTGCCTTACAGCTCCAAAGTTCTGCTTGAAACGGAAGCATTTCTGTTACAATAAATTGTTATGGAATATGCTAATGCATCTAGCCCTATGGCAATTTGACACGGTAGTATTTCTGCCAGCACTACGATTTTTCGTAACATAAATACTTCAGTTTCAAGCGGCCTTAAGAATTTGCTCAGATTGATTTGATCCTGTCAATAGCTGCTTTTTTATTGAATATTAGAAAACAATATACAGAAACTGTCTCAATTTGGTAATAACAAACATTCACTTCCAGTCAGAAGGTAGTGTTAGTATTATTCACGATATTTTTCCTGTACAGTGAACCCCAATAGCACACAAACGTTGAAATCACGTGGACTATACGTTAGTACCGAAACGTTATATTAACCTTGTAAATGTACTAAAATATCCGCCTGTTCAACGGTTTATTCGACGTTGAATAATGGTTGAGAATAAACGAGTTTAGTTGGACAAAGCAGAGCGTCAATGCTGTCTATTGGTATACACACATTTAGTTTCATACTCTCCGTTGTTTTTATCATGATATATGGTGTTAATTTTCCAACAGTAAATAATCCAAGCGACTGCTGTAGGGTTCGAACACAGGAACATTCTGCACTTCTCGTTCGTAGTTAGACGCGTTGACCACTTATCCAAGAATCCACCTGGAGAGGCCACTACTCTTTTACTGTATAGTTGAAATTAAACGTTCGTTGAAATATAGTTTAAAATTCAACCTGTTTTCAATATGCAAATGAAAATATGAAAAATATAGTAATTTTCATTGTATTTGCTTTTAACTATAATATTTAAGCAATTAAATTAGAAATACAAGTGTAAAATGAAGTCTAGGACCAGTAGCGTAGATAGGAATTCCTCAAGGGAGGGGATATATAGAAAATTATATCCTTGGCAGTTATGTAAACCAGCACAACAAAATTTCTTAAAAATTTCGGGTCTGTTTTTCTATAATTTTATAACAGCACAGTCACGGTATTGTGCGGAAAAGTATTAAATGCATGAATATACTACATCCGTGTAGTTTGCATAGTTCAGCCATAATTCTAATACAAATTTAGCCATATTTGGAACATCAGGTTGGATTTTGTCAAGAACGAAGAATTTCTCGACCAACGTTTACTAATGCTTATACGCTCGCTTTGATGACAGTTTTCTCTTGTAAAACTACCAGTCCGTTCAGTCACATTTGAAAGTTTGAATTTTTCAAAGATACACGTATTTGTTCGTTTCAGAGTCTTTAGCGCAGATGTGGGTGCAGGTTGTAGAAAATCTGAAGCACTTTTAAAAAGCCTTCGAAATCTGATATGCTTCCATTGCACTTCTATTAGTTTCGCTTTCAAAATTCGCAATTAGTGTGTCAAACTTTCGAAATGTGCATGCATAGTTTCGGAACTACAGGGTGCCGAAAGCGTGGGAAAATGAATCTTAGAGCTTCATATTTCTAACACCACGAACAGTAGAGCTAATGGGGTGTAGAACCCCCAAAAGCTTTAAACATTTACTATTTGAAAATTCAAATTTCAAAATTGCGCAATGGGTGCGCAAGGGATTACCCAAAGGAAGTAGGGATTCCGGAATATTTCTGAAGTAGAGGTAGGTATAAATGAGCATGATTTAAAAGACTTTCCGTGTAAGGACGGCATACGACATCCCCAGCATCCAATCGGACAAAGATATTCAATCTCTTTGATAACAAATAAATAAAACATTCGATGAAATTATGCAATTCTTACTCCTGCTTGTTATGCAACGACGCATTTTTTAAAATTGTTCGGTGTATGGAACCTGGTTGAGATATCGAGTTGAATTGAATTAGAATTTTATTTACGGCCTTTAGGCATTTAAGGCTCAGGTCGGGATAGGTGAGGAGAAAGAAGTCGGGAAAGTGCCGGCCAGGGGCTATGTTGAAGGTGCCATTCTGGCATTTGCCTGGTATGACTGAGGAAATCCCCTGGAGAACCTCAATCAGGAAGGTCGGCCGCTGGGGTCAAACCCACGATCTCCCGAATGCTACACCAACACTCTACCACTGAGCTACGGCGGCTCGGTGAGATATCAAGTTGGCGCAGATGAATTATTGTTTCCTGGTGAAAACCGTCCCATTCATGCTCCTTTCGACCCATCTATACTTTAGATAATTTCTGGGAATCCTCTAATTTCTTTGGGGAATCTCTTGGGCATCCATTGTGGAATTTTGAAAGATGCATTTTGGAATAATGCAGATATAGTCATTGACGGAACCATGCCACATCAGCTCTACTTTTTGTGATGTTGGATATATGAAGCTTTGAAGTTCATTTCGCCACATTTTTGGGACCCTTAAGCTTCGAAACTAAACACATTTCGAAAATTTGTCTGAGGAACTTTCGTCTTATATTGATGTGAGTAATCACCTCCAGAAGTTTGTAGGTGTAATTTTAAAAGACGCTGTTTGTTATCTAATTTCATATCCAGATCTTCTTTGAACCCACCCCCCACCCAAATCCGTGAAAACTAAGAAAAATTCGGGTTACATGCGTGAAAAAGCTGTATATACTGTAATTAGACTTCATTTTCTGGATTTTTGTAAATATTTTCGTACATTCTTCCAAACTCAAATATACTGCGACTTGCTTTTTTTTTTCCGCTTCAGACAATTTGTTTTAGCTCTTTCAAACTTTATAACAGCATCTTTGGCATCATTCGCAGCTTCTATTAAGTGAAGTTGAAAGTGTTCCTTTTGTAAGAATATATGCAACGGTTAATCGTAGCAAAAATACAAATTTAATCGAATAAAAATAACGAATAAATTATAAATGCATTAAACTTTAAATTCATTGCATGCCTTCAATGTGAGTTGTGAAATTGTTGAATAAAGAAATATGGATTATTGCTTCGAACACAAATTGGATTAATTCTGTAAAATCATGGATTGCGTTATACTTTTATATCCGTCTTTTCAAACTTCATAATTTTTATGCTATAGGTGAAACATTTGCACTCTCCATAATCCCACAAAGATGTGCTTTCCGTAAGCGGACATAAAATATAAGTGCTCCAATTGATCGTAAATAATTCAATATAAGTCGAATATGGTGGTCTTAAATACTCCCACATTGAGTATAGTGTTACAGTATGTCTTGATTTTTTTTTTAATTTCCCAGCCAACTGCTATTTCTAACATATTCTTATTAAATTAGTTCTCAGAATTAACACCAAAATGTATCAGATATGACAAATCGTTTTCGCTAAAGCCCGACATTGTTTCTTCAAAAATTTCCGACCAACACTACTTTAGGGAAAGTACTGCCAGATTGTTACTGAGTCAGTGCTTAAACTGTTTTTTAAGAAATCATACTCATCACTGACATAGTTTTCCAATGTAGGTGATATTAAGAGTTTCATCCGCTAATGCAGAAAACCATTCAGCTGCAATTAGTCAGGCAAAAAATTCCTTAATTGAAACTTGATAGCAAATTTCGGTAATTGATTTTAACGGTTAGACTCTTCTCCCCTTATAGCCGACCGACATAGTCGTGTGGTCTGAGGCATTAGGCCAGCGTCTCCGAGGTTGCGGGTTCGAATTCTACCTGGGCTATGGATGTTTGTAAAATTTAACAAGCGTTGCCCTCGTATAATCGTGAAGGGATGAAGTCAAAAATTACTAACATTGCCCATAGAAAATAAAGTTACCCAAAATTTTATCTTCTCCCTTATGATCTGAAAGATCACATTAGATCTTACAACCGAAACTTTCCAATGTGTATAATTTTAATTTATAATTCATATGCAATGTAACGAAGACGCCTGTTAAAATCTACGTAGAAAGTAACTGCTTCAATCGTAGATTTTAATTGTTTTATATTCAAAATTTTCTCCGTTCTACCTTCGTTGGGACTATCAGTACAGGAATTACTACATTCTTTATTACTGTCTAACAATCGTCTTTTTTCTTCCTTTTCTTTACCGACGCTATCGATATTATTGTCAAAGAATTTTTATTTTAGTGGTTGTCATAAAGGTTATTTACCACAGCTACTTAAATGTGAAACTACAACACAGAATGAACAATACAACTCTTGTCTGTTGATGAATAAACCTATAATCTATATCGGGACGGTCGTAAGTTATAGTGTTGTTACAACCCTTACAATTAATTTTATATTTTAACTAGTAATTATATGTTTCCAAATACAGCTTCATTCTTTTCTTGTGGAAATACTCTCCTTCCAAGTTCAAAAAGTTGGAGTCAAGGGGGTATATATCCCCCATGTCCCCCCCCTACGTACGCCACTGTCTAGGACATAGTGTGAATGATAGTTGAAAGTACGTCACATTAACGTCATATCAACGAAATTCTATCTTCGTTGAAATATGGTTTAAAATTCAATCTGTTTTCAACGTTCACATGAGAACACCAAAAGTAGTTTGTATCATTCAATTCACTTTTAATTATATTTTTTGACATAACATTAGTAAGAAATGCATTAAATAAAATCTATTATACCATAGTTGAAAATAACATATTGAATACACGTAGTATTAACGTCTTATCAACGCAATGACGTCTTTGTTTAAATATGGTTTAAAAATTAATGTAATTTTTTTTCAACCGATAACGGATGATCAACTAAATAAACCTAAAATCAACGTTAAACACGTCTGTGTGCTACTGGGAACTCGCTTACATTTTTTTCATTTCGCTCCAGAAGCAAATAGGGTGCTAGTAACTCTAGTCTGTACAACAACAATAACAATGAGAGAATAATTTACCACAAACTTTCCAACATATGAAAATTACTTCAATCCAAACTGAAGAAAAGCATAATCCCTACATAACTTTTGTATACAACGCGTAACACATTGGATTTTCAAATACAAGAAAGCGAATCATCACACAGAATAATGTTCATTATTTGTTCCTCTTCTTCTACTTTCCTGCACGAAAATTTTTCATTGTACTCTGGATCCCCTTTCCGGATCATTGTTCTGTACTTCAATTCAAGTAAAATAACAGCTTTTTTTTTTCTTCCAAAATAAAGAAAGAAAGGCGTTTTCCTTTATTTGCAGTTTGTTTTGTAATATGTGATGACGTCACTTCTTTAATATATTTTACCATTGAGTAAGAGTTATTTGTCATCCACGTTATTTTTTTCTTTCTTTCCTTCTGCGTTCTTTGATTCCATTATATTCTCAGGACAAATATATTATGAGAGTCAAAAATGGACGCCTTGTTGAAGGTATGGAACAATTGATTGTGAGAACAAAATAATGTATATGTGAACTCATTTGGTGGAACTGTTGGGAAAAAGAGCACATTGTTGTCCAGTTTTGTTTATTTTAATTCTTAATGTTTTCATCAATACACACAAATGTAGTATTTTACAAGTGATTGGTAAAGTTTGCAAACACTCGAAATAGATTTTTCACTAACGTCTTAACGTAAAAAGTCCTATTTTCGAAAGCTTGAAAAAAAGCACGATTTAATCGAGTGTGCAATAAAAAAAAACACCGTACCTGACTCACCTAACCTCCACGTACCCTCGGTCATTAGTTTTATTAAATTTCCTAATGCGTATACAAACAAAACCACACCAGGATTCGAACCCGAGTTCTCTGTATTAGCTTTCCGATATTCTAACAATACGCCAAATTGGCAATTGGAAATCAGCCGCTTGTCAGTCTTATTTACAGTCAAGAAATAATATTTACTGTTTAAGCAGTAATGCCCCTGTGCGAGAATGGCCCCGCCCTAATAGGGCTTTCTATATTGAGACACTACTAATTTTTCTATTAAGAGGCCAACTACATGGTCATTCAACATCATAGAACGAAAAGGAGAAATCACACTCCGTATATGGAGGGCCACATGCGAAAACTGACTGTTAATTTTTAAATAAAGTTTGGTTTGTGTCGTATTTTTGCTAAGAATTAGTCTTCCTATAATTCCAAATGACGTAAGTCTCTAATGACGAAAAGCGTCAATTATATTGTAAAAACAGGTCCGAAATCGTTCTTTTCTTGCAATTGTGGCTCTAAATACCTTTACTACTGCAGAAAACTCAAGATTTAGTTAGTCCGTTTTGGCACGTGACCATAGAATACTTGTGCTACCATCTGACGTTGTTTTACACCATGCAATTCTTCATTATACAGGCCGCCCCTAACCGTGAGATGGCATTTAAGTATGTTTCATTTATACAATGAATAATATATGAAGAGTCACTTCTTATTCTTGTTCTATGACATTGTGTCATAAACAACTATATCTAAAAAGCGATACTGGACTGATCGATGTCATTAACAAATAATATATATAGTCAGGGTAGTAAACGTATCAGTTATTGGCCCTGTTGAGACCAGCAGTTGGCCCCATTGCCAAATATTTGTTCCTGTGAAGTCCTATCCTACGTGAGAATGCTAGTCATCGAATTTTTATATCTTAAAGGTCAGAATGGATATGTTAGAAATCTGAAAATTCTATCAATCAACTTCCGTTATCCATTTCACTAGAAATTGACTAAATAATAAAAACTTTGAGATTAGGGAGGTCTTTGGAAAAAAAAACATGATCTCGCGATATAAAGCAATCATTGTAGGATCAATTTTAGAAAAGCAGAAACAACTATCTTATTACAGTTACTTTAAAAAAATGGTAAATAATACGTTGAGACGTGTTTGTGTAATAACAAAAACAAACACCTAATAACGAACTTTCCATTCTATTTTTTCGATATGAACCAGTTCTTTTGGCCAAGCTCAACAAAATTCAGCAGTCGTGTAGGTCCTGCAAGTTATTTTTTTTTTTTTTTACTATAGTTTCACTATAATGACATGAAGATGATCGAATTAAACAAGCCAGAACGTAACCTGTTCAGCTTAACGCGTGTTCTCGTTAATACACCTGATCACTATATCATAAAAATAAATCAAAAGAGGCCACAAAACCACTCCTTGTTGCTTCATCCTTTCAATAAAAAAAATAGTTTCTAGACACGTCTGATGTCCATCAGTTCACTTGACTTGCCCTTCCAACACTAAAAAAGAAAGGAAAGAAATATAAGTTTCGTTCCTAGCTAGAGCGTGCCCTCTATTTTTTTGTTTTCTTTTTCTTCACATTTTCCTTTGGAAAGACATTTTTATAAACTGTGGCCAAGCTTTTGGTTCTTTTTCTTCCGGCACGAGCTTAAAAACTATTGCATATCAAAAATGTAGTACGAAAAAAAAAGCAACTTGAAAGTGAACTAGTAACTCCCGTTAGCACTGTTGGCAGGTATATGTAGTGGAAGAAAACAAATGAATGAATGTATTGGAATTTTTCTAAATGGATTTTGGTGATTCTTCGAATGTACTTACTTACTACTACTGCACGCGAAAAAAACAACTATACTTTCTTTATGGCTTGGCTTCTCAGATGCACCAAGACCTTTTACCTACATCCGTGTTTAAGGAATGCTATAAATTTTGAATGCCCCACTAAACGAACAACAGTAGCTATCACCACATGAATTATTCTTACACATACATTGAGATGCACTCTTCTCTCTCTTTTTTTTATATTTTTGTTTCGATTTTACGAGAAACGAAGTAGATTGACATAAAATGAAGTAAACGTACTTCCAAAGCCTCTGCAGTTACCTAAAAATTTATTTTCTTCTGCATTTGAAGAAAGAAAGCCTTGTACCAGGGTCAGGTCAGTTGGTTTATCAGTTCCACACATTATGGTCTAGAATGCCTCATCATAACCTAATCATCTCCCGTCATAGCCATAGGTAGAGTTCACCTAAAGTTCTTTGAAAACTTAGTAGATTCTACAAAATTCACTAGAAAAGAAATTATAAATCTCCGCAGCAATTCAGGTGATAATGACACACCTTTACAGTCAAAAATGCAATTGAACGTCCAGTACGTACACTCTTTCTCTCATTAGGTTAGATGATGTTGAACTTCTAACTAGATTTCTTGTATATTGTATTCAGAATTTACAAAGTTTCAAGACATTCAGCTACAAAATACGTTAAAAGTTTAAAGATAAGGAAAAGAGTATTTGCGGATAGAAAAGTATTTGAAGCTGTAAGAGAGTATAACACTCTTTAAAACAGTATGTCTGGTCACCCTTTCTAACGCAAACTAGAATTAAAAAAAAAAAAAAAATAGTATGTTAGCGCTCACAGAACTGCAAGTTGATATCAAAGCAACATCAACGTCAGACACCAAACTATTCTTAGCTTCTATTTTCGCTATGAATACACTAAACGCATACTTGTACCTTATCAAATTAGGTAAGCTAG
>JAGDQP010007717.1:0-66034 GCA_022664845.1 Lepisma saccharinum | reverse complement strand
TATGTCATCTGGTAGGGGGTGGAAAGAGGGTAGCAGAAGCACCAAACTCAGTCGTGGAAGACATTTGACCCCTTGTTTTGCGTCCACACCAGAGGACCTTTGTCTGTGTCTTCCATCTCGGTCGGGAGACAAAAATCCAAAGACTTCTCTTTGAAAACTGACCGCGGTCGGTCTGTGGAGAAATCCAAGACTGTCGGCAGACCCGAGTCTGCGTGTCTCACGACAAAAGTCTTCGAGTGAATACGCGGCCTAAGTTTCTTCACATCTTAAAGCTTTCGTACTGACCCTCCTATTATTGTTTCCTGATGTTGAAGATTTCCACTTCTTTGATGTATTTATTCTGTTTTGTCGATACTGATGATTTAAAACGTTAAAAATGTATAATTTTAAATGATATGAACCCTGATATACTGCACCAACACTATGCTGACTATTCGCATATGGGGGAAGTTGTCAGACGAGAACATTTAACCAATGATGAGCATAAGGAGTATAGAAATTTGAAATACCTGATGTAAGCATTACCAAAGATATGTCATTGCGAAAGGTTAGTAGTTTTTCACATACGTGGATCTAAATGGTCCCCCTCTACTAGTGCTACCACTCATATGTGGGGTAATCTCAAACAGTTTACGGAATATGAGGGAAACAACATACGAGATGCTGTCCTGTCACCTGGCTAAATTATGCTGGTGATTTGTGAATACTGGAGACAAGTTTCTGGTTATGTTGAGAGACATCAGGACACTGAGAAGAGTGTTTGTGTGCAGGCTGGAAAACCTGGGAAGGTCAGGGAATTTTCAAGTTCCTCCGTGTTCTACCCAATTCGTGGATGTTCAGCGGAGCAGAGAAGGTTGCAGCAATTAGTTTTCAAGCTAGAAACGGTCGGACGCCCTTATTAGCCTAACTGAAACTTTCATACGTTAACCCTGTTATTGCATGTGGAGAGTAAAATTAAGCTTATTTTTCGCGTAAATTTCTGTTTCGACGACAATCTAATAAATTGTGATTTCAGTCAGAAAACGGGGAGAAAAGTCAGAGATTTTTTTTTTTCGTTCCGTTTCTGGATACCCTGGTCTGATAGTGTTCTGTTTTATTTTGATATGGAATAGAACTACTTTAATCAACAGATGCAAAATGGAACAGCTTGAATATTTTTTCTTTATCAGAGTGGAATGACGACCAGTGTGCGAATTAAGGAATTTTTACGTTAGGGGCGGGATAATGATAAGAAAATATGGAGATCTGTCATACATTACATTACTGGTGGAGGTCACGTGTTGCGAGAATACCAAATGAAATGTGTGTGCACTTAGATCAGAGTGTATGTGAATTTTTATGGACAATTTGCCTTTTATAAACTGTCTTCCTTCCTCTTAAAGAACTAAAAGTATGCGTTTCCAGCCCTCTGTACTTGTTTCTTCCTGTTTAACGCTTCTTTGTAAGTCCAATTTAGCCTGACCTCCTGGAGGGTGAGATCCAAAAGTTACTGGCAACTTTAAAGCAGTATATTTGAGTTTAGAATTTAAATTTATTAATTGGAATAAAAACCATTAGAACTACGTACTTTTGCCAGCAAAATAAGGGTCTAGTATTTATCCCAGATACAAAATTCAGGAGTCCTGGAACCGATGAATTTGAAGACGTTTTGGGCTGCTGTAGCTATGTTGAGTACGAATATCGCATGGAATTCCGAGATGCTTTGAGAAGTAGTGTGTGTGTTGTGATAGGAAAAGAATTGGTTCTTCTCGGTTGACCAAAGTTAAATATGCATGTTCCGATTTCCTTACAATAATTATCTGTTGTGATGATTTCTTCAGGATTCGAGAAGTTGTATTTATGATTTTGCGTGCCGAGTGACAAACGGTAATCATAACCTGCTTTTAATGTTTCTGTGTGGTAAAGTGTTTTGATGCTTCACTTCGGTTCAGCCACTACACGAAACTCCGTTGGTTTTCGTTTTGCGTCCGTTTTCCTCAGATGTCACCAAACGGTCTATGGATCTTTTTCGCATAAAAGGAAATGCAGAGCAAAGTCGGAACAATGGTCTTTCTGATCTTCTTTTAACTTTTTTTTGCACCCATTTCCCGAAAGCAATTAAATGTCCAGCGTTCGTATCTTTTATAATCTCTGCAGTTGCATGCATTTTCATAGGTCCGTTTCTATAGCGGTCCTCATTTGATTGTCATCAGTTGCAGGACTTCATGAGTTTCCTTCATCTCAAGACTATCGTCTCCAGTAAGAATTTTTCATTTATTAACAAAATCAGTCCAGCATTTTTCCGCATATTTTGAACCTTTAAATCAAGGGAAGCAGCTTCACTATTACCACCGTAAAGATGAACGACATCATCAAGGTTCAAGGATGGACAGAGGTAGTAATGTATTCATTATTAGTTTGCCACATGACCGCTAAATCATGTCAAGCAACAGTAAAGGAATTGGTCTATTCATCCTCCTGGGGTAAAATATTCCGGAGTTTACCACATTCGAATCTCTGGACGGGAACTGCTGCAGGATTGAGAAAGACAGTAGACTAGGAACGTGGAACGTCATACAAAATGGGCGCTCTTCAGGTAACAGCATGCGAGAATGAGAAATACGAGCTGGACACGTTAGCGATACAAGAAGTCCGGTGAGAGGGTAAGATAACATTCGACAGGGCAAATACTTTTTCTACTACAGTGGAACACAGTCTCACAATTTCAGAACAGGATTTCTCACGTAATACAGTATCCTTTCGATGGTTCAGAGTATCCAGTTCGTGAACGAAAGAATATCCTACGTTACGGTAAATACTCGACGGTGTAACACTGTTTAATTAATAAGTGTCGATGCTCCGACCGAGAATGCTGATCATAGCGGTAAAGATATATTGTACGATGATCTAGATAGGTTGTTTGATTATCGAAGTATATCACGAGAATGTGTTCGTGGATTTCAACGCAAAGGTAGGTAGGGAACAAAGTTGGTATAAAAAAACCTACTGTAGGCAAATCAGGTCCTCATGAACTCAAACAAGAAGAATGGCGTAAGGCCGGTAACTTTCGAGATTTCCAAAAATCTAATAGTGAATAGCACGTACTTCGAATACAGAGAAATACATATGGATATTTCCGGACGGCAAAACACACAACCAGATCGATCACGTATTTTTAGCTGCATGAGGACATACAACATAATTGACGTTATAACTTACTGGGGAGTGAAATGTGACACCGACCATCAGTTAGTGATCACAAAAGTTAGGGAGAAGTTGTGCATCGCGAACATGGAAAGCAGAGGATCAAATTCGAAGGTAAACGATTAGTTAATCTGAGCGTAAAGGCCGAGTACCAACTCG
The DNA here is from genome assembly GCA_022664845.1 of Lepisma saccharinum. NCBI lineage: Eukaryota > Metazoa > Arthropoda > Insecta > Zygentoma > Lepismatidae > Lepisma > Lepisma saccharinum. Next base: position 62,692 of record JAGDQP010007717.1, on the reverse strand, counting down.
AAATCAAGCCGACTCTAAGAATATTAAAGATGTAAGGTGTGGGAGGTAATTCGTGATACAGTGAAGAGTACAGCATGATAACGTGTAGGTGTGAAGAAAGGGTCCATGCCTTTTGGGTGCAGACGTTTATGCGCAAAACCGTGTATCTAAAGCGTACATGAATTTGTTATAACGTATTTCATAACTAGAGTCCGAATGTGTAGACACTAAAAACATGAAAATAGGCACTAGAAATTTCGAATAAGCTAAAGAGATGCAACTGAACTTGTAAAACTTCCAAAAATAATTTACCAAAAACTAGACTAACACTTTGAACCCAACAGAGTTTCTGCACATCACGCAGAACTTGTCTCTACCGATTGAAAAGGAATAGAAAAGGAAATTCGCAAATTTTAGTTCTAATGGAAGAACATAATTGCTATGTTTTGCCGATTTTATATTATCTACTCCCAAATAAACAACGACGTGCATACCAAAGATTTAGTATTACCAGTTTTTTGGCTGCCTCTTTCACTTGACAAGGAACATGAAAAAGAAGGTAGCATCAGAATCCCTGACCTGCAGGTACAGATCAGACCCAGAATTTGCACTGAAAACCAGGATGATAATTTCCTTAGCATTTGTTCCCATAAATGCATTGAATGAAGCATTTGATGTCCTAGTTACTGTTTTGCCAGCAGAACTGTTGCCTGTCGCTGATTGGTTTGAGGATAATTATTTAGGTGAGTATGCTGTATAATGTTTTCACTATTAAATACTTTGCTTTCCTGCATAAATAGTTTTCTGAGAGTTACGCTATTAACAGTAAATCTTGGGAAATTAAAATAACAAACTCGTTCAGTTAATAAATGGAAATAAATAGAAATATTATGAAGTTTGCCTATGACTGCATATTGCCTTAGTTTTCAAATATTAGTGACAGCGGTCTATCAAATTTGATACGTTCGAGAGCTAGTGAGTGCAAATATTTTAAGAATTAGAGAAATTTCCCTGAAATACAAGGCATTGTGAGGCATATTTTGGAAAGAAAGGGGAATCGTTCCCTATGATTATTATTGTGAATATAACATAAGACGAAATAAATTATTCAATATCTATATTAGATTTCACTATTTAGTTCTTGTTTCACTCTTGATTCCTTTCCAATATCTCTGTTGCAAATACGTAGTAATAGGCATTAATGCAATGTTATGAAGAGAAATGAAGTTACGAATATGCAAAATGCCTATTTCTTTGAGTTAAATATATTAAAAGGGTAACATAACAACATTAATGATATCTACACTTACAGAGGCTCGGTGTATAAGTTTCCTCCATTCCAACTTTGAAATTTAACAGAAGTTTATTTTGGGGTGTCATGGGCTGCCTACAGCAAATTTTATTTTTCCTATTCCAATGTATAGTACCTATACATGCCTGTTTGAATGAAATCTGAAATAACTTTGTACAAATTGCTCCTTTTCCATTTCTTTTCAACCGGTAGAGACAATATCTGCGTGATGTGCAGAAACTTTGCTGTGTTCAAGGTGCTATTCTAGTTTTCCCCAATTATCTGTGAAAGTTTTACAAGTTCAGTTATGTTTTTTTTTAACTTATTCGATTTTTCTAGTGCCCGTTTTTGTGATGTTAGTGCCTATTTACACGGATTTTAGTGCCTAAACATCCGTGCTCTAGTTATGAAATACATTATAACCCATTTAGATATACGGGTTTGCGCCCAAACGTCCTGCTCCGAGAAGAAACGGCAGAAAAACTAACCTTGGTTTGATGAGGAATGGCTTAAGCTTCATGATGAGCAAAAAACAAGCAAGGCAACGATGGCTAAGTAATAAAACCGAAGCAGATACGAGCCACTACAATAAAGCGAAACGCAACGCCACACGCGGGTTTAGAAACAAGGAAAAAATATTTGACGCAAAAAATCCAAGAGATAAAGAAAAACAGTAAGACAACATACGAGACCGATACAATGGATTAAACTCGTAATGAAGGTTACCACGGAGATTAGGAATGACTAAAAATGAACTTAGAAATCTTCAAGCTGATCCGACTAAAGTTCTCGATGTGTGGAAAAATTATTAAGACAAATGTATATTATTATTTGTACCCTGTTCCCAGGGTTGCCGGACGTAGTCAAGTTGTCAATTTTTCTGGGTATTTTCAACTGTCTTTTTTCGTTGAAAATAACATAGTGAGATAGACAGACAGATAAAACACATTCCCCAGTGTCACTCCCCGTGAACATTGTTGCCAAAATACATTGTAATAGTATATAAAACCTACGTTTTCAGAAGATACCACTAATATCCCTATACAAGACTCGTAAGGATGTAGGCAGGAAGTTTCTCATGTTTGGGGAGCAACCATACAGGCTCTCCAGTGACAGAGAAATGTTGCAGTCAGTCACATAAATTGGTTTTGTACGGGAATAATAATAATAAAAAAAAAAATCTGGCAACATGTTTTACAACGGTACCTGAGTGGTAATTGATGTTTCTTTGATTCATGTTTAAAAAATCAATATATAGGACTGTATTTCAGCGCAAGACCGCTGACTGTGTGTTTTAGTGTAGTAGTTACGTACTGTGAAAGACTGGGTTGTATAACGTCTGGGATACTCAGTATATCGATTGACCATTTTTTTCAGTAGCACTGGTGAGTTTTAGGCAACCCACATGACCTGCGTTTTTGGGATAAACTTATTTCAGGCGGAGTAAGTCAAATTCATAATAAGCTGCTTACCAGTTCTAACAGAAATACTAGATTCAACAAATCCCACATGATTGTATCAAATAATAGAAGTCGAAGTGGAAACTCGATAAATGTCCAATGCACACGAAACATCAAATCTTACTAGTGCGATCAAGCAAATATCAAAGTCGATGTTGTATGAAAATTATGTTTCTTTTGGAAGTGGGAGTTTGTGAGAAACAAAAATAATTACCGTAACGCTAATTCTGAATTTGAATGTAATTTTTAAGTCATTTTGGCATGCGACTTCCACTTATTTTGAACGTTTTTTATTGTGTATCTGAAAAACGCAGAACGTGCGTATCGGTGTTTTCACAGTGTCAAGCTAACTGTACATGCTTTCATTGATTCTCTCTGTTTCTTCCCAATTTGTAAACATATCAGCAAAATTTCTTCATAGATTTATTTCACATCTTCCTTCTCCATCTTTTTCAGCATTAATTTGTTATATTTAATTTAATCACGTTTTTCAACTTTGTTTCTTTTTGGTCGGAAACTGATCGTAGTGGATGTCGCTTGTTGGAAGGATTTTATTCTGAAAAAATAATAATAAAAAAATCTTTTCTGGATTAGCAGGTAATCAGTCAGAATTCTTACATTATCCGTTCTTTTTATGGTGAACATCATTTTGTATAGCTATTCAGTTCTTTGTTTTGCTTCGTTCGTTCCTATCTGATATCGTCCGAGTTATTTTTAATCTTATCCTATTCTTGCATTCTAGTCAGTCATCATTCTGATATATTGGTTGTTATTTTCTTGATGTGATTTTGTAATGTTCATTATTTTCGTAATTTAACTGCACATACTGTTGTGCGTGCCTAGAAATTCCGTTCTTTCAACCTTATGATGATGATACGTTCATTGATATATTGAACTTAGATACAGATGCTTATCAGAATAATGGAAACACCTGAACGAAAGTGCAACTTACCAGATTAATATGGTGTCGGGCCACCTTTCGCCTTCAGAACAGCCTTGATGCGACGTGGGATGGAGGCATAGAGGTCGTGAATGGTAGCAAGTGGAATATTACACCATTCCTCGTGCAGGGCATCGACCAGTTCTGTGAGAGAGGATGGAGGTGGAAATCGTCGCCGGAGTCGTGTTTCGAAGATGGACCACAGATGTTCAATTATGTTGAGATCTGGGGATTGGGCGGGCCAGGGGAGGTGTTGAACTTCATCCCGATGTTCCTCAAACCACGCTGCAACAACTCCAGCTGTGTGAATGGGTGCATTATCATCCTGGAATATGGCGTCATTGTCCGGGAACAACATCCGGACCATAGGATGCAAGTGGTCTCCTAAAATTGCGACATAATCGTTGGCAGTGATGCGTCCGCGAAGTGTGACCACAGGACCCAATGAAAACCATGATATTGCGGCCCACAGCATCACCGTGCCGCCGCCATGTTTCACAGTTGGGCGGAGACACTGCAGATCATACGCTTCTTTGGGCGTTCTCCACACATAAACACGGCCCGTGGTTTGGAATAGGGTGAATGGTGACTCATCCGACCATACCACACGTTTCCAGTCGTCAACGGTCCAAGTTGCATGGTCGCGGCACCATTTGCGGCGTGCTAAAGCGTTCTGGTCCCTGATGAGAGGTTTGGCCCGTGCAACACGACCCCGTAAGTTCATGTCATGTAATTCGCGGCGGACTGTGATTGTCGAAACAGGTTGGGGGAGGTGCTGATTGAGTTCCTCCGTCACTTGCGCCGCAGTGGCACGACGGTTCCGCGTGACAATGCGCTTTAATACCCGGCGTGCCCTGTCACTGATGCTTTTCTTCCGCCCACTGTTCCGCTTCCCCGATGTGGTTTTCCCGTGTGTTGTGTAGGCCGTCATCACCTTCGACACTGTCCCTGGCGACACACCTAACACACTAGCCACTGCCGTCACACTCACTCCACATAACCGCGCACCAACAATTTGCCCTCTTTGAAACTCTGAGAGGTCTCCCATTTTACACTACCTCCGTCTGCTGCAGCCACTGCACACTCCTGTTCCACGGCGCCTGACGTAGTATGGAGACCGACCTAACACACCACCACCAGCAGCCCGGCGCTGCGGTCGCCACAACACCACTGCCAACCCATACATCTGACGTGTTGCCAACTACAGGTGTTTCCATTATTCTGATAAGCATCTGTAATTTTCTGTTGCAGGTCTTTTGGTAGGGTGATTACCCGTTGTTTTTCTCTTATTTTTTTGGGTTACGCAAAGAAGATTTAGTACGAAGAAATGACAGGAGGTAAGCATATGCCATGCCAACTGTTTGGAATTTAAAATTACTTTTATTAGGGTATTATTATTTACTGGACCGTTGTGGTAGCTCTTTACCTTCCCTAGCCAGTTTTCTAGTGGTTTAGCGAAACTTTCGATCAGTGCAATCGTGGGATACATGCACAAGTAAAAGCCAGCCTGAAGTGGACTTTAAGAGGGGATTCCCGACAACTGCAGAAAACCATATGAACTCCTGCCAGCTGCATTTCTAACTAACAAAATTTGAGTTTACGTCATTATTTGTCGAGAACATTACGTCGTTCGTTTCTAACTCCAAAACTACACATATTTTTACACTGACATAATCCGTTATTATGCTTGTGCTGTGGAGAATGTTTTTCTGAAATATTGGTCTTAATTTTGGATTGCGCTGTATATGAAGGGTGCTTCTCGCTGCTGCCGATCCAATTTTCAGGCAAACCTGTATGTTTGTGCATGAGTCACACAATTGTTCTTCCTCACTTCTGCTCCACATCAGTGATATTTTAGGCGATCCAGCCGACTCTTTCGAGCGGTCAACTGGCGCTTTTTTTTTTATATTGAGCTTCCCGTAGAATTCGCTGAACCACGAGAACACTGCGGCTAGAGGTGAGGTGCCAACGCATGAATCGCTTTTAGCGCTCGAGATTTTCAGCTCTTAATAAAACCAGTTTTGAAATCAAAGGAACAGGTTCGGGAATGCAAACGCTGAAGCTCCACCCTCAAAACTGACTTAAGAAACAGTATATATTTCTCCACCATTGTTGGACACAATCCTTCCGTACTTGCACTCTCTTTTTTCATCATTTGGCACGAGAGTAATGTTCCCTTGTGGCATTTCATTTTATTGGCGGATTGTCAAAACTTTTTGAACATCTCATGAGATAATTATAGTAAACGCTGTTATCTGCACGCGAGATAGCAAAAAGCTCTACTTCATGTCGGAAGAGGATGATTCAGGTGTCCCAAAAGTGATATGTGAATGTGACCAGAAATACATAGACATGAACAAAAGAGACCTGAAAGCCAGATTGGAGGAACATTACACATCAGGGACTCAGCGAAGGATAACGCTTCTTCCGGATTGTCCCACCATCTACTAAATACAAAACACAGTGTTATCAAAGGAAAAGTCATAGACAGAACGGACAATTACATAGGAAATTCAGTGGAAGAATGTTTGATCATACTCATGAGTAAATCCAGTGTGAATATAGACCACGAGAGTTTGAAGGGAGATTGTTCCCGTTATTGGAAAACGTTAACTCCTGGAAGCAAGTGCAAAGAAGACAGAGAACTGTGCATCATCCATTGTTTGGGGTCCTGTTAACGCAAACTTCCGTAGATTGAATATAGTCCATGTTTTTATCTGATGCCCTTTTTTTTTTTTTTTTTTTTTAGATTGCGTCCCGTGTCCCGACAATGGGACACAACTCCAGTCATTGAGATTATGAGAAAAATTTGACGAAAAGCGTATTTTTCTTTTTAATCATTTATATTAGACAATTCTACAACTGAAACACTAAGCGTTCATACACTATAAAGTGTAACTAATTACACTTTTTTTTTTGGTTACGCGTAACACCATTGGAGAACTGTATTCAGTATATATACCACTATCAGTTACGCGCGAGAACGTGTTATTTATGTAGTCGGTATAATGTTAATCTCTATTTCAATAGTTCGCTGAGTAGTAATAGCAATAAACTATCGGCGATGTTGTCTCTTGTACTACAAAATGCCGAGTATTTTTAATTTCAAAATATGATCACCCTAGCTTACCACCCTTTTCAGCGTTACAGACCACTGGATGAAGCTTGTTCATCTTCAGTAAAACATAGTTCATACAAAATACTTCAACAATGAACGCAAAAAGTACTTGGAAATGATACTTTAGATGCTTAGAAATGCTACCATTAATGTATTTGTACTTAGAAATGTTGTTCTGTCTTCATAAATAACATTTTAACCACAGGGATCCCATCGCTGATACGAACAGTAGGATGTTACTGACTAAGTGTCCCTGTATTATTTATTAGCTAACGTTCCCTTCAAACTTCATACAGTGGAAAATTGTCTAATCTGTACGTCCATTTCAGCTAAGTGTTAAACAGGTTCGAGGTTTGTGTAATGATGTCGGAATTTAAGATTAGTAATAAATTCATTTTTTCCCTATTCTTGAGTACCTTTGTTAATACAGTGTTAGTATTAACCTATTAATACCATAATGTTGGTTTGTGGTAACTTACTATAGGATTAATACTAAGACGTCAAATTATGAAATAATCGAGTGTCGTAAATTTACCCCTGTTCAACTTTGTGAAACCTGGTATTGACCAGACGTTACTTTAAAATCAAATTCATCATTATTAGTATTCTGCAGAAAACAGCAGATACTCAGGCACGTTAAGCCCTCTCCATTCCTCCCGATCTTGGCGCTTTGCCTTTCGTCGTAGCGTTCAATTTACTTTCTTTAACACTGTGAAAGAGCGGCATTTGTCGCCTTCATCTTTTCTATGTAACAGTGCCTTCAGTTTCATCCTTTAACCCCTATTTACACGAAGTACCATGGTGGTGCCACGTGGCCACCACCTACAAATGGAGCCGTTCACACGTGGTGGCGGTCGCACCTTTGGCAGTGCGGTCAAAATTCTTCTGGCGGTAACCCGCAACTTTCCGAGCCACCAGAGGCATATTTACTTTTTACAATTTTGACCCCACTACTTTGGATAAGGTTCTTGGATGATATGCTGATGTTATTGAGTCATGTGAAACCAGTCTCAACACATTCCTAGAACAAGTGAACCAATTCCGTGTTGTCCAGTTTACGTAGTCCATCTCTAACAAAAGAGTCACATTCCTGACGTGGACATCACTTTAGAAAACAACATCCTCAGTACTTCAGTTCACATAAAACCTACCAACCGCATCCAGTATTTACACTACTCAAGCTCCCATCCTTCCCACCAAGAAAGCGATTCCTTTCTCCCTTGCACTCAGAGGACAACGCTTGAATTCCACCACCTCTGTTACTGAAACTTAAAACCAACGCCTCCAGGAAGCTCTAGTCAACCGTGGCTACCCACCTAACCTTGTAACCGAACAGATTCGCCGTGCATCCTCATTCAACCCACCGGCTCTAATCACCCAGTTCCATCCTAAACTAACCAAGGTCAAACAAATCCTAAACTCTCATTTCCACATTCTCCGATCTGACCCAGACACAAGATCAGTATTCCCCACCAAACCTAGATTAGTTTTTCAACATCCACCTAATCTTAGAAACATCTTAGTCCGTACAAATCCTTCCTTGCCACTACCTCAAACTGGCGCGCATGCATACATGAGACCACGATGTAAGGCCTGCTTCATTTTTATCATATCTCCAAGTCAGCATCAATATTACTAATGGTCGATACACCCTAAGTTCCAAGGGTACATACCACACCTCGAATGTTATATACAAATTTTGCAGTAACCTGCAAATTTTGTGATGCCTTTTATGTGGGGGGAAACAGGTGGACCTCTCAGCATTCGTGTTAATAACCATCGCTACTTGTGCATTATTAACAAACCGGATGCCCGAGTCTCACAGCACCAGTTTTGACCTATCTTTCCTGGTTGCCATAATCCACATTTTACTCCCTACAACCAGCACCTCAACACGCCGCCTTTATTCATTGTTTAAGCGCGAAAATGTATCGTGAAATTAACCTTCAATAACTCTAACCCGTTTTCTCTGCATTTTCAACTTTTCCTTCTACAATCCTATCCTGTACTTACTGTTCTCAATTGTTCCACGCGCCATTCAGCAGTTAGCTGTTCTCCAAACGAAGCGCCGTCCGCTACTGTCGTCCTAGTCTTTTGTTCTATCCACGTGGATGCGTCTCTCCCCCTCTACAGCAAGTCTACGGTATTAATATCGAAATATTTAAAAAAAAAACAACTATGTGAATATTAGTGTTGTGTATATGTGTGTGTGTGTATTTTTCTACGGAACCAATATGCTGTAAGTATTTTCCTACTTTTTTTTATCATAAATTTACCTAAAATTGCCCCTCCGGCTTTCCTCTGTATTAGTGAGTTTTCCTCTGTATATATAACTTTAATTTTTGTATTTAAGAGTTTTGTATCTGTCTGTTATCACTATTGAACAGCGGTTATATCGTCATTTTCGGTTATTTTGACTTCATGGGCTTTTCACAATGTTCTTCCCGCAAAATTTATGTAGGAAAAGTAATTTACTGACAGCGATTATATTTTATCATAGAAACTGAAATGTAGTATTCATTAACTGCAGTGCATAAGTGTTCATTCTTAAGGAAGAACTCATCAACTCAGTGATGTTTACAGATGCTAGTGACTTCTTCCTCCAGAACGACAATATGAATTTCTATCCTAATTTATTCATTTCAAAACATGAAAACGTTAGATCAGTTTTCTGTTTGTGTCTGTCTGTCTGATAGTGTGTCCCTAGTGGCTTCGTGTGAACGAAGTCTTAGTGTACAATCTGCGCATTCAATGACCTAACTATTCTCTTTTTCTCTTCTTGATTGTCTCCATTATTTGGGTCACTCCATGACAAACCATCCCATTTTAGAAAAATATTATATGTAGTACGTGGGTTCCTATATACCTTAGGATATCGCAACCATGTTATAAAAAAATGTTCTGCACTTAGTTCCCCGGGGCTGCAATATTTCCAACATGGCGGGTAACATTTTTTTTATCGCAGAGCTATGTACGGAAACATTAATACCTCAAAACTCGGAAGAGGTAGAGAGCTGAATCAAAAACTGTTGTGTAGCTTCTGAAATGTACTTTGTATTTAAGAGTTTTGTATTTGTCTGGAATCACATATCCTCAAAATGATTCCTTTATTCTAAAAAACGATGCTGAAAAATTATAAACTAATTGGATTTTGAAACCATTTTTTTTTCTTTTGCAAAGAAGTTCAATAGAAATTTTTGTAATTTTAGACCTACTAACTGAGTATCTCATACAAAAATCGTAGCGCTGATTCCTCCCCCCCCCCCCCTTTCTACGGAGGTGCTGGATTCTGGGCGTAAATATCTCACATGGGTCCTCATAAAAGAATCAAAGGCTAAGTTTGAAATCCGGCATCTTTTGGCGAAGGGCCGTTTTTGAATCCCCGTAGAATAGGAGTGGTGTGATTGAATACCAAAAACAAGATTGTAACCATGTTGGGTGATTTGACGTTGCGAAAGCAGGAATGTGTGTGTAGGAGTTCGCTACCCAGGTCTGAATATCCCAGTAGGCTAGTTTACGTAAAAAAATATTACTATGTTAGTTCACCGAAGAATTTTGTAACTAACACGTGTTACCTTAATTATTTCCCTTTTAAACTAGCACGTTTGTGTGTGCATACTCTACAGGTAAGGATGGTATTCGTTGTTGAGAAATTAAGAACCTGAATTAGGTAGGAGCTGGGAAAAAATGTTTACTCTGGGTGCTTAACGAACTCCAGTTTGTCTTTGATTATATGTGTACTAGTGTTTTCACCTCTGCGTAATAAGGAAACCACCTATAAACAATCACTCTCTTTCGTTTCCATTTCCACGCGCAGTCATAAAAAGTATCAGAATAAGCTACATCGTTTTAACGATCCCTTGAGGTATAAACATAATTAGGACTACCTTGTTCCGTTCCCAAATGTGTTGTAAAAATTGATCCATCGGAAAGGAAGTCTAGGCATAACATCAGTGGACCAGCTACTTGTGGCTCGCAAGTATTTCGAGATCCCATGCATTTCACTCCTTTGCTACTGATAGCGTGCGCTCATTGTGTTCCCAGTAACATGTGAGGAAATAATCTGTAGCTCAAAGGTGCGTCGCCGTCAACACATTTTACTTTCTGTGCATTTGTCCTATTTAAAGTACAATTCATATGTTTATTCTAATTATCTCTTATTCTGTCAGTACTTTGTCCTATGCTGTGTGAGCTCAACCTATTATTTCTTTATAAAAGCACATTGTAAGTAAATTTTACTTGGTAAGTTAGAATTAGCGAAAATCTAAGGGAATCTAAGTAGATCTGAAGGGGAGAATTTAATTTTTCTAAAAGCATCACTTCATACTCATAATCTAAACTCAGCTTTTGAATCTGAGATGATCCTACGTCCAATCTTTCGATATGGTACTTATTAGTTGTTATACAGAGGGGGAACCATACACTCCAGATCGTCGATTTTTTCCCCAGTCTCAACTTCCTTAAACATACAAGGTAACCAAAAAAGTTTTTGACGTTCCTTTAATCATGCGCTCACAGAGAGGAAACTAAATGACGTACGTGCCTGCCAAGCGATCGGAAGTTAGTCTGACCATCTACCTTCAGTAATACAGGCACGGTGCTCACACACAGCAGTCATAGCGCGTCCAGTGTAAAAGAGAAATGGAGGTATCGAAGCAGCTTGTTCGCGTGTGTTGTATGACTTTAATGTGGGCCTGTTAGCTTCGGCATCAAGCCGCCGCATGTGCCAGGCATTTGGTGAGAATGCCGTGAACGAGCGCACCGCCAAGCATTGGTTCAAAAAATTCCGTTCGGGAGATGTGAACCTTGCTGATGAACCTCGCAGTGGACGACCACATGTGTTGGATGACGAGGCCCTGAAAGCAGCTATCGAGGACGACAGTGGTGTAACGTGGGATGAACTTGCAGAAAGATTCCCTGTTTCCGCTGAAACAGTCAGACTGTACCTGCATGGAATACGGAAGTCATACAGGTTAAGCAAGTGGGTACCCCACACATTGTCGGCAGCCAATAAGGAACAACGAGTGACAGCCTGTTTGTCCTTGCTCACTCGCCACCTGAACACACCCATATTTGATCGCTTGCTCATTGGCGACGAAAAGTGGGTCCTCTATGACACTCCCAAGCGTACCAAACATTGGTTGTCGCCCCGTGACCCTGTTTCTCACAGCTCAAGACCACCTCTGCACCCACGAAAGGTTATGCTCTCTGTATGGTGGACTTGTCGCCAAGTGGTGCATTACGAGCTCCTTCCACCTGGCCAGACCATCACTGCTTACCTCTACGCACAGCAGTTGGAAATGGTGCACCTTGCATTGCGGCAGAAGGAGCCGGCATTGGTGAATCGCATGGGTGTGCTGTTCCTCAACGACAATGCCAAGCCATATGTGGCAAAGAGGACCCGGGAGACCCTTCAGCAACTTGGCTGAGAGACACTGTTCCACGCACCATATTCACGCCTTGCGCCAACAGATTACCACCTGTTTCATTCCCTCGACAACCACCAACTGCGGAACGCACTCACGAACTTTTTTGACTCGAAGACCGCCGACTTTTATCACCAGGGTATTGTGCAGCTGCAGGAACGTTTGGCAAATGCTGATGGAGCTTACTTCGAAACCTAAAGATACGTACCGTCCATGTATTGCTCTTTGTTTATCACTGCTCTAGAACGGCAAAAACGTTTTTGTTACCTTATATATACCGATACTATTGCAGGTAATTTGGTATGTGATAGTTGTTAGGGAGCTTGGTATTTTACAGTGTCTCGTTGTTCACATCTCAAAGCTTGGGAAAGAGAATTGAAACTGTCTGATAAGTATCGCACGAATTGACCCCTGTCCAAGCTCAAAGACGAGTAGACTGCACTAAGCGGTAAGAACAAAATTCCAGGATCTGGACGTTATAGAACGGGTTTCTCACCCACTATATAGTCCGACCCTTGCACTCGGTGACAACCATCTGTATTGGTTGATGACTGGCTTTTTGATAGTCAAGGCTTGATGGTATCAATCCGGAATTGTTTGAAAATCAAAACTACACACTGTATTACGAGGGCTGCTGGAAAAGTTTCTGCAAAAGACTACCAACAGTGGCGCTAGTATTTCGCTATTATAAAGTTCGGAAGAATAGAATTTTCTATTTAAATTATCTTTGATTGTTTGTTTACGCCTATGCATTTGTTTTTCACAGCTGTTGGTAGTAGTGTTGTTTAAGAAATGGAAATTTCGGGTGAAAACTTTCGGGCAATAGTTTTTTATGATTTCAAACAATTTAACACCGAAATAATGCATCGAGGGACTTCATTTGGCTTTTGGTGATGAAGCACCATCTAATAGAACTGTGTACAAATGGTTTTCCAAATTCCAGCGTGATCGCACAGTGATGAATTTCGTGAAGGTCGTCCATCCACATCTGTTGCTGTCAATAATGCTGATGCTGTGCGTGACATGATTGAGGAAGATCGGTATGTGATGTACCGTGAGATTCAGACATCCTTGAACATTGACATGAAAGCAATGATTTTGCATGGTTGCCTAAACGTACGGAAGCTTTCAAGCCGTTGGTTCCCACACAACTTGACCGAAACTCGTGTCAGTGGTGTGAAAAAATGCTAAAAGAATTCAACCTAGGTAAGTCAGATTTGGTGTAATACATCGTTACAGGAGAGAGAACTTGAATTTAGCCCTACGTAACCGAAACTAAACAGCAATCCACTGTTCGGGTGTTTCAAAGTGAGCCGCCAACAAAAGCTGTTCGTTCGAGAAGTGCTACTAAGCAAATGATTACTTGTTTCTTCGGTTATACCAGGCATGTGGCAACCATTGCTTTAGATCAGAGGACTACAAATGCTGAGTGGTATTCAACAGTTTGTTAGCCAGAATTCATCAATGAATTGCGTAAAACAAACCCAAATCGTCGAATCATTCTTCACTACAACAACACGAGCTCCCACTCATCACACACAACTGTTGATTTTTTGCCCAGTAAAAATATCGAATTAATGACTCACCGTCCGTACTCACCCGATTTATCATATAATGACTTCTCTTTGTTCCCAAATATTAAAAAGATGATGCGTAGTCAGCGATTTGTGTCGCCTGAAGCAGTTGTTGACGCATTGCAAACAATGCAGTCTAGTGTTGTAAAAAGTTTCTATGAAGTATGAAGTTTCTTTTTATTTTATTTTTTCAAAATGTAGTAGTTGTTTTTTTCACGTAGCAAGTGATTTCATGCTTTACGCTGCAGATAATCAGTGTAATCAGCAGGATTGGAGTTAAGCTTTCACACATTCATCCCAATTTACTTTGCTTTATTTCCCTGCAGACTTACGAGGCAAATGATGAGGTTATTTATAAATGCATTCACTGCCACATTACTGTACTTCCTTTATCTTCACCCTGACAACATAAGGAATTAACTAAAGATATATGGGCAGAAGTTATTTGGTATAGTTGTATTCAAATATTAATAAACCTCCAGGAAACTGAAGAAATATTCTGAATTATAGGAAGAATTAAAGTTCCTAGAGATAATGCAACTTTGAATAAGGTAGAGGGCCCGAATATGGCCCACCTAAGCTTTGTTGATTTTTTTCACTAAGAAAGACTATTTATTCGTACGAATGTACTGAACCATTAAATAGGGAGAATATTTGGACAAATGAAAAAAATTAATTTGCTTCCTAGAAATGACGTATAAAAATGTAATAAATCGAAAACTAAAATGTTGCCAGTGGGCCATATTGGGAGCATGGTGTTCCCAATATGGCCCACTATTGAAAACAAAAGCGTATGGCAAAAGTGCTGTGTAATCTTTCTCTATTACTCATATATGCTACATAGTGATATACCTTATCATATATATAGTTTATGTGCCACTACAAAACAAAAAATATGATATTAATACAAAATGTCAAAATGCTTTAAAATCAAGTAAAGATACAAGAAAAAATATGAATAAAAAAAAATAACATAAACGAAGAAGTTCATTAAGTCACGTTTCACACGAGGGACAAAGAAATGGTCCATGATCTTTTGCGGTGAGTCCCACACACTTCATGTACGTATTTGTGACACGACACACAAAGACACATGTCTGCAACCCTGTCTTCCTGACAAAGGTTACACAACCAAGAGTCAAAAGACGTGGGACAACCTCAAGTCGGTTCGTCATGACTATTGGAAGCAAGCTGCTGAAAGGCTGGGCGCTTGACACGTGAATATACTTTCTTTGGTTTGATTTTCATCTTCTTATTGGTATTAATCTTCCTATTGGAATTGGTAGCTGCCGTAAGAAACAGTTCTTGCCGCAAAACAATTGCCTTTGATTTAATGGACGGTTTCCTGATAGAGCGAACTGCCTTTCTCTTTGGAGTGGGAAGGTCGGTAAATGATAGACAGCCATGACCACCACCAGAATCCTCACTTGGGGAACAATCCAAAATATTGTTGACGTCCCGGTTATCCTCTTCAGTGTCTACAATTACGATACTGCAATACACAAACTGCCTTGTATAACTTGAATTCTTATCACATTACGTTGATATTTGTTTCCAGTTTACCACAAAATTTCGACCCTCTTACCTGGAATTATCTTCGTTCCCTTCACTACACTTTATAATGATGAGTGTTCAGTACAAATATTTCAAATAACCGATTCTGTTATTCTAAACCGTTGTGACTGCATTTTGCCCACTATCTTGATATGGTGGGCCATATTGCGCACTACTGACCTCTTTACATTTTTTGGCTCCTGCTAGTTAAACAATGCAATGCATTGTCACACACCTTTTATGTTCACGTATGCTTACTTAGCTACATTATCCATGCCTTGTACTGATTAGCTTTTCAACAATAGATACTGAAACGCAACATTACTTACCTTGCTAAAATAACAGCAACCTATTTTCGTGCTAAATTTTACACTTCAACTGCAGTGGCTGCAGGTCACGCAAGGAAAGCACACAACTGAGTCGGGCAAACATGCTTCCACTCGTCATGAGGATATAGTTTACAGTGGCATCTAGTCGCACCAACGGAAAGCTGCCGAGATGTCGGGGGTGGGCCATATTGGGAATCCGGGCCATAATCGGTACACGTACCTTACATCTTTACTATAAACTGAAAAACCATGAATTCTTACTGAAATGTGATCTCATCCCGTATATACAATACATTAATTTCTAATTACAGTATTATTCAAGGAATATATCTAATGATCATAATTACCGTCCGCAAAAATCAGTTATCTTTAGCTCAAAATACCCTGCTTCTATTCAAGGACAGTTGGCTTTACAAGTACGTTGTTTTTCCATTTGAATTTAATTTTCAAGGCCTTTAGGCAACTTTGGCTCAGGTTGGATGATGAGGTTAGTAGATGAAATGAAGAAAGTGGGAGGAAACGGGCGACCCCGAGAAAACCCACGCACACGGTGTTTGTCCACCACAAAACCCACATGGTATGAGCAGTGATCGATCCGACGACCCCTAGCGCAAGAGGTGAGCGCTCTACAAATTGAGCCACCGCGGCCCGACTAGTACATTGTGTTTTACTATAAAAAAAATAAAAAAACGGGCATTGCTCCCTCATCCTCCGGGCTCGCCCCATATTGTGAAAATATATACAGATAGAGACAGTGTAACAAAAATATTTTGTTATATGGTGAATTCCAGAGTAACGGACGCAACATTTACACGGCACTTCTACTCTTTTATGTATCTCTTTTGTAAAGCTAAATGTTACATCTCAAAGTTTAAACTTTATTCAAATGTAGGCCATGAGAATTGATTTGTATTCTGTGGGGTGGGGTGGGGGGGGGGGAGATTGCTTCTTGAATAGTTAACAGATTACAGAGAGTTTTTCATTTTCGTAACGGACGTAACACGGATTGGGCAAGAGTTTTTCCGTCCTTTGGAAAAATTGCATTTTCTCTGAAAATAATAATGCCCTAATTTCTTTTTTTATTGTAGAAGGGCAAGGTATGTTCTTATTTACTACTGCAAAGTTTTCGAATTACTCAATTAGTTTCTCCGTGGCAATTTTTTAAAGCCCGTAACGGACATAACATTTTTGTGCAGGTGCACATTAGCAAGTGAATTTCGCTTGTGAAACATAACAAATTTAAAAATTAAAAGAAAAGTGAAATTAACAGCAATTATTAACACTACTTTCCAGTAAAACTTAGAGTACTACTACTGCGTATCCCTAAAATAATAGTGCAAACTTAGGGAGGTGATTATTCACTTCAAAACAAGAAAAAAAATCATTTGAAGAAATTTCGAGACATGCGTAAGTTTGGAGTTACAGGCGCTCAAAATTTCGGTAGCATCGTTACAAATGACGTCACATTTCGACACATACTTACGTAAGCAGTATTGGCTTAGGAAATCACAATCGAAGTAGTACCCGATACGTCCATTTAAGCAGTGTTTTATGATTGAGGGAGTACCAAATAGACAGGTTTTGCAATGTAAGGATTTTATTGTCAAGGAAATAAATGGTTTTAATAGCGCATATAAATCCTCTTTAAGATGGATTTTCCAATCATAAAAAATAGCTTAAATACACGTTCATTGATTTCTACTTCAGTGTCATTTGCTAAGCTGTTTACATCATTATGTGTCGAGCTATGACATCATTTGTGACGATGTCGCGGTAACTTGGAGCTTCTATAGCTCCGAAACTACTCATGCCTCGAAATTTCGTCACATGAACGCTTTCCTTGTTTTAATGTCCTCCCAAATCACCTCCCAAAACTTGTGTCATTATTTCTGAGACACACTGTTTAGCCTACCTTCAGCATTTTTGTTTTCAACGTTACAAAATGTCCGTGCATTATTGACTAAAATTTTTCTTTACAAGATACGATTTAATACCGCCCTTTCCACGATCTCCCCCCCCCCCCAACCAACACCATATATGGTCCTTTACCGTGCGAAACATGGTAAAGTCCATATAACTGTTCAGCTCATATCCCAACCTATCATCAAACTGTAGCGGTTCTTGAACTATCCAGTTGCAACATTGGAACACACATGTAGAACTTTATATTTGTGCTGATCGTTCTACAATATGTACTCTCCAGATAGATTTATTATACACCAGTACAGAAATTTTATCATGCTTTAAGTCATTACTCAGAATAACATAACTCCTCTTATATCCAGAGGACGGCTAACGACTGTTGAATATGTGCGTCACTGTTTCATTCTCATCAAAATTTGATCGTTGTTTTTGACCACGTGAAGTTGTGTTTTAGCAATGAGAGCATTATACCTTTTTTCTCAAATGCATCAATAACTCATTTATGTGAAAACTTTCCTATTTCCGTTGTTTTATTGGTAATTCGGTGATCTCTTCAGATGAGGTATCCCGAATAAGCTGATCAACAAACTAAGTTGTATTTAACATCTGCATGAATGTAACATTCACATAACACTAACTTGAGACTCCGGCACACAAAGATGTAGTAACTAATGCTGTATGTGATGTCATAGTCTTTGATGGGGCTCCAATACATTTTGTAAAACGATAGTCGCAATATTCTGATCTTCATCATTGGATAAAAGTATCTAGTGAGAGAGCAGCAAACATTAGTTTTTCTGCTCTAATATTTATTTATTAATTTAGTATGCGATTGTTCTTTCTTGAAAATACGCAACGTTTCTACAATATTGATTTTTATATCCTTTTAGTACTCGCATATTTCTTGCCGTCTTTTGACACGTACTGTAGGATTCAAGGGCTTTGCCGGAAAATTATATTATAGCTGTAAAATTATTTAATTTTCTCTACTATTTCTTCTTGCTTAAGAAATGAAAGACCTTTTATTGTTAAAGAGAATTGTGCAATTTTTTTTGGTGATTTTGGGGAATCTTCTTTACACTGTTAACATATAATTGTGGTATAAAAATGTCGAACGTGATGAAGGTGGGTCTACATGAATTCCTCCCCCTTCTCGCCCGTTGCATTTTTTCCTTTCTCGTATATGCTTATGTGTGCTTTGTTGCAACCCGATTGAATCTTCGTCTGTGGTCTCTGGCATTTTTCTTTATTGCTGCTTTTCTTCTGTTTTCATTTATTTGCAATCTATGCTCTTTTTCTTATGCTGCTTAATTTGCCGTTTTCCAATGTTTCCACATAAAAGCAGTGTGTGACTGTGTTGCGTGAGCGAGTCAAAAATAGGCTTTTTGTGATATTTTGGAACAATGTCAATTATAACATCCATTATTTGAAGATACACATTAATGAATCTTCTCAGCATCCTAGAATAGAGCAGATTTATACAGAACTACTTACATTTATAGTTCATGCTTAAAAAGAATTAGTTTTCAGATGTCCTGAACAAAGAAATATAACATGAATATCTGATTTATCGATGTTAGCAGATTGACCTGATGACAAGAGCGCCAAAAAATAAAATTAAAAAAATGACAAGAGCTGTCAGTCATATTATTTATCTGACAATTATGTACTAATACTATTCCTAAAATTATTGTAAAATGTAGAAGAATATTTGTAAGTTTGTTGCAACCTACGCGAAATTGCCCTTCGCCGTTTTGTAATGTTTGTGTCATTATGGTTGGTAATCTTTACATACATTTGTTCTGATGCAAAGACGAACATTCCATACAAACAAGGGCAATTACTGCACGTCGAGCACAATCTATGCAGTTTTGCTTGTGAAAGTAACATCAAGTTTCACTGAGCGTGTCGTTGTTACGTGGTCTATAATGTATATAGGTTACTCCTGTATGCTTTATTCTCAGCTGTTATCTTACTTTTCTATGGTTTGGCTCCATCAAGTTATTACACTTGACAACCATTAGAACTTGACCAACTAGTGTAGAAAAGTAGCCACTGGTTTAGAAGCAGCGCTAATTTTTTGTGATTTCGTAACGGACGTAACAAGGTAAACTACCTCCAAAATATTCATTGAAATATGTATACGTACGGAATATTTGAATTTATCTGTCTGCTGAACTATTTGTTAGACACTTACATATAATATGCTCATATACCAAATTCTTTCAAAACCTTGCGTTGGTGGTGGTGTCCAGCCTAAATACGGCAAAAATAGGTACAACAACAACTTAACTCCGAGGTGTGTTAAACAAACAACATGGCTGCCGCATCACGTAACTCAAGGCTGAAAACATGTTTCTGGGATGAAATAAGAATTGAAGCTTTCCTGGCGGCGAATATTATAGAGATGTTCTCGGGATATCAGCCAGGTGAAGTCCGACGATAGAGCCGACGTTTCAAGAACAGACATTGTTCTCATCTTCAGGGCAAGTGTACTGAGACCAGTTCAGGTGTACTATATATAGTAACGATAGGGGGCGGAGCTTAAGAATCCGTGCCTCTGATTGGTATGGACTACCGACAATACATAAGACTGACATCCCAATGAGGCCCATTGTCAGTGCAATTGGAAGCCCAACTTACCGTCTGGCCAAGTACCTCACTTCTCTTCTTCAACCCTTGGTGGGACAGTGTGAACACCACATCAAGAACTCATATGAATTCGTGGAAATACTGAAGACCATGCGTATTTCTCCAGATGACATCCTCGTCAGCTTCGATGTGGTCTCTCTGTTTACCAAGGTTCCAGTACAGGACACGTTACTTCTACTCAGCGAGCACTTCCCGCCGGTGATTGTAGATTTATTCAAGATCACATTAACTTCCACATATTTCCTCTTCGACGGACAGTACTATGAACAAACAGACGGCGTCGCCATGGGATCCTCTCTCACCAGCAGTGGCAAATTTTTTCATGGAGAGTTTCTAGCAGAAAGCACTAGAATCAGCACCATTAAAACCATCATGTTTTTACAGATACGTCGATGATACATTTGTCATTTGGCCACATGGTAGAAATGCGCTACAGTCGTTCCTTGAATTTCTCAACAATCAACACAGCAACATTAAGTTCACCATGGAAACAGAAACGGAGGGCTGCATACCATTTCTAGACATCCTCATTCGTCGCAAGCCTAATGGAAGTCTGGGCCACAGTGTTTATAGGAAGCCTACCCATACCGACCTTTATCTTAATGGAAACAGTTTTCACCATAAATCGCAGGGCAATACAGTCATCAGCACACTTGCATTTAGAGCAAAAGCCATCTCAGACCAAGAAAGCCTCCCTAGTGAACTGGAACATCTCAAGAAAACCCTACTGCAGAATGGGTACAAGAAAGATGACATTCGTTTGACCCTAAAAAGGACCTTTTCCAGCAAGAAGAAGACCACCGAAGAAACTGAAGATCCAGTCAATATTGCAGTCCTGCCCTACACTGGTAAACTTTCTGGAAAGCTTGCAAGAATCCTGAGGAGACACAACATCAAAACCATTCACAGACCGCCGTCAAAAATCAGAAACCTACTTCGTCCAGTTAAAGACGACTTGGGTCTTAAGACACCAGGAGTATACTGCATTCCTTGTGAATGCGGAAAAACATACATAGGACAAACAGGACGAACAGTAGAACATCGATGCAAGGAGCATGAAAGATACATCAAGCTATTTTATCCGGAGAAATCAGGCCTGGCAGAACACAACATAACAGAAGGACATAGAATTTTATTTTCTGACACTAAAATTATCTCAAAGAGCTCCTATTACTGGGATAGGATTATAAAATAATCTCTTGCCATACTACAAGAACCTAATAATGTCAACAGAGATACAGGATTTCAACTTAGTCAGACTTGGACACCAGTCATAAAGAAAGCATACATGAAAACGACCAATCAGCGTCAAGCTATAGGCCAACCAATCAGAGACACGGATTCTTAAGCTCCGCCCCCTATCGTTACTATATATAGTACACCTGAACTGGTCACAGTACACTTGCCCTGAAGATGAGAACAATGTCTGTTCTTGAAACGTCGGCTCTATCGTCGGACTTCACCTGGCTGATATCCCGAGAACATCTCTATAATATGTTTCTGGGATATTGGATACTTGTACGTGCGAAACACGATATCACTTAAATCAAGAAATAAGTTTCATTTTGTCGTGACAATGTCCACTTTTCGCTGGAATGCACCATATGTATATTTCAAAAGAGTTGAGTAATTAATACTCTTGTAAACAAGCAACTACATACAGGTTTCTTCTAATGAGTCTGTTGCAGTAGCCGTATGAGAAGTATTATTTCAAAGCATATCAAAACGTAGCCACGTCCAGCGGCTCGCCCCGCTCTTTTGAAATTATAGGAATAGCTATCAGTTCGTAACAGTATGGGGGCAATTTGAAAAATTGAATTTTAAAATAGGGCGGCAACTCTGACAACTGGGTGCTTGAACAACCGCAGCAGGTTTCAGTTGTGTCGAATATGTATATATACTCAAAGCTGGGTGCGGATACGTCGAACTGAATGGTAGTAGTAAATATTTAATTTTTTTTAATTGATTGGCAACATTGTCAACTGTGGGACCTGAAGTACTTCTATGACGCGTCACAGTATGTAAATACAAAGTTTGGTTCTAATACATTCAACGGTATGAAAACAATTAAAATTATTTTCTAAAATCGGTTGGAAACACTGACAACTGTGGTACTGGACTGTTGCAGTACCTAATTCACATGTCAAATTTTGTGTAAATCAATGCTGATACGTCCAGCGGTAACACATATGAAATCTAGATTTTTTTTAAAAAAATGTTTGGCAACCCGGAGAAACTATGGTGTCTGTTATGACCTGCCCCAGTACCTATAGAATATGTATGTCAAGTTTAGTGTAAATCAAATGCACATGTGTAAATTTGTATTAATAAAGGCATTTCTATAAGTTGAATTTTAATACAGGCTGGCAACACTGACAACTGGGGTTTATTAGGTCGGCGACACCCAAAACTTTATTCTATTGTGTTGAATGATGTTTAGGCTAAGTTTGGGGCAGATACAGCATATAAGAAGTCTTTTTCAAAATTATTTTTAAAAGTTGGCAACACTGAGAACGGGACAGTCTAGAAAATCTCACTTGTACCAAAAAGTATTTGTAATCTAGGGTTTAATTTATGTTGTATTTCTTCTTATTACCTATATAAAATTAATTCTTGCTTAAAGAGACGTTAGCAGTATTACAAATTGCTGCCCTGAAAAAAAAATATGAAAGAAACGAAGGCTCATGATTCTTTTTCTAAAAACGGAAATTTTAGGGGAAAAAAAAAAGAACGTTTTTTTCTATTTACAACACTAGCGGTGTCTAAGGCACGAGACTCCGAGTAGAAAAAATGCTTTCAAAATCAGTTTTAGCGTATGCAAAAGTGAATCGATCTTACTTTGAAACTTTATTATTATTGCTTTAATTACTTTGAAAAGCAATAAACCCATTTCCAGAATTTTACATGTGTTTTTTCATATTGATTACAGAAACTTTTCCAGCAGCCCTCGTAGTATTTATGATTCACCCTATGTATATAGATGTAAAAACCAAAATTTTAGTTTCGATTTTTTTTTTTTTTTTTTTTTTACATTGTTTCTGCTGTGGTAGTAAAAATATCTGATGGAGCATCATTTCCTTTTCTTTTATAGAGATGGCAGAGGATCTGGATGTAGAAGCGATGCTGGAAGCGCCATATAGGAAAGGAGTAAGTTTAAATGTTCTCTTCTCTTCTGTAAGCATTAGCTGTATAATTCTGCTTCATGTGACGTTATAATCCGTTAAGTGTCCAGTAGGCACAATCTGAACTTCAAAAAAGTCTTAAATTTAATCAGTGCCTTCAATACTGGAATGTGTATAATAAAACAATAATTTATTTGTAGTTGCCGTATGTTTTGTTTCTTATGGTAGGTGAGATTATTATTATTATTATTTTTTTTCAAGACTTCGTAATACTGTTATCTTATATGATGCCCCATTTCTGTATCTTGTAGACCTTTACATGTCACAGCATCCAGCTTACAACTGTTCACTGTCGCAGCAGCATCACAAGAGGTAGTACGCATGGATATAATTGGTACTGTAAACTGTGAAACAAGAGTAATTCTTTCGGTCTTATTTTACTATTTTTAAAAATGTAGTTTGCACTTATTAAAAGATTTAATATGAATTTCTTTCAGTTATATGTAGTTTCACATTCTTCTGGGTCCATGAACCAGTCTGTTAAAAGTCAAAAATCTATATTTTTTTCGAGAAAAAAATCAATTAGATAAGTTGTAAGTAGTCAATTTTACAAATGTATTGGAACAAAAATGTTGCGACCTTTAAATATTAAAAAAAGAAAAGAAAAATGTTGAATACTTCCACTTTTAGCCTAATAATGTAATTTGTAGATCCTTTTAACTTCGCACTGTGTGTTCATGTGACCCCTCTTTAACATTTTGGAAAGGTTCTGAAATGTCCCCTTCTATTATCTCAGGGTCGCCCAGATGGGTTATGCAAGCATCAGTCTTTGCCCAGAGACTCCAGGGATATGGCATATGAAGAATGCGAGGACATAATTCAAGAGCAGAGGGCATCCGTTTGAGAAAATTTCCGAATTCGAAATGCTTAATTAACAGTGAAAAATGTGTTATGTATGCATGTATTGTTAGTGCTGTTAATGAATGGGATTCATGTTCGTGTGACTGGATGTGACTGGCATAACGAGTGAATGAGCAAATAAACGAATGCGTGAGTGAATTTCTGAGAATGTGAGGGAGAAAAATGCCTTAATTCATATTATCCTTCTAGGATTATCAATATGCTACATAAATATATCATTTGTCTTATTTGCTTCTAATGTAACTTGTTGATTAGTTTTTTAAATTATAATTACGTGCATAGTTAGCATGTTCTTTTGGAACGGTAAACTTTGAAATGAGAAGAGTAAAATATAAGAATTTTTTCCCCAAACGTTGTTCAGAGTGCATGTTTACAGGAGCCCTAAGAAGACGATGTGAAAACATAAGCTTTAAATTTATAGGAAAATATTTTAAAATCTTTCAAAACAAGCGACGTGAATAGTGAGTCCCCTCCTTTGAAATGGATTTACAGGACTAAACAAAACCACCTTGCTCCCGTAAATTGACCTGTAGGATTCAGAGACTTTGTTCCTGATATTATATTTCTAAGTGTTATATTATATTATATTATATTGGGAGGAATATCAGAACTCATATTAACATTCAGCGTGAAGTTATTTTCACGCCGAAATACTATACGAATTAAAAAATTGTCAGAGAAGAAAAAGCACGTGATTAGAACTTTTGAAAATTGTTTTAAATTATTGAATATGCTTTTTACCGATATTTTTCGTTTCTTGTCAGTTATTTAAGAAAACATAAAATTAATTTAGTGCCGAAGTCTGTTAGTTATTTTATTAGTGACATTAATCTAAGTAATATTCTTACATTTTTCGCCAAAAGATGTCTAAATACAACCGTTAAATTTTATGGATGTTAATTGATTCCATATTGGCTACAGTTAAGGAAAATAATTTAAATTTATCTGCATAGATTTACAACAAAAGGTTCTCTTTTGCGTTCAGGTATCGAAAACATTTTGACGGTTATTTCAACAAAAGGAACGTTCCATTAGGAAATAAATAAACTTTGGTTTTAGATTCACTGCATACACACTGTGTCCCAAACCTATCGTCAGTTCATCTTACTGATCCTTTTTCAGTTTTTAGAGCATTATATAACTTTTACATTCTCAGTTCGTTGATTCTCTTGGAACAAAGGAACTTGTAAACAACTCGAGCTGGAAACGTGCCACGGTGAATCTCGTTTTATTTACCACTCAGCTAGTTCTTCAATTAAAGTTTGTCTGTTCCAGTTGCGAAATTGTCAGGATGTCGGTAGCCATGTTCTTTCAGACATCAATTTTGCACAGTATTTTAATCGTGCCCTATCAAAGGCTTCTAGTATCCAGAAATGTCCAGCGTTCTAAACAAATAGTTCTCAATCGGTCGTTCAAGATTACTAGAGTAAGAGCTACTGCCCAGCTTACGTGTTTTAGTAGTTTAGGGTCGTTGACTGCAGCACCTGAGAGGCGGCGATGGTTCAGATTCCTTGAACGTGAGTAATCTTGACAGGTTTTCCTCACTCCCACGAGGCGATGGCCACTTCACAAATATTTTACGTGCCTTCGGAAACCCGTATGTAAAATTTATACTGTTTGCTTACATTCTAACTGAATATTTTATGGTAGAACTATGGTAAGGAATCTCGTTAGAGCTTATCTACAGTTAAATATTCAGGGTGTGAAAACCATGTTCTAGGACATTCATTGGTTAAAGGAACAGAAAGAGCGCGAAATATATCACAGAGTACACCACACTTTTAATTTTATCACCTTGTCAAAATATAAATAATTGACGTATTAGATCAGAGTAGAGTAACTTGGGACTTTGATGAAATTAATTTCCACAATTTTCTTTTCTTTAAGTTGATGAGAAATATAAGTTTTGTAAAATAGGAAAGATAGTAATTACACTGGTCGACAAAATTCAACTTTGACAAATTTTTCACCGTGACACAAGGTGTTTCTTGTAGTTTTTGAGCTGCTGAAGACGATTGTGAGCTTAGTTTTTGTCCTGCACCCTCAGTTTTGGAAATAATGCCAGTTATAGTATCTACATTGAGAGACCCCGGCAAAAATTTCAAAGAAATCGCAGAGCTTCGCGTTAGCAGCTTATGGAACACAAATTCCTACGAGAAACATTTGAGACCCATCACGCTCAATTTGTAGAAGAAGAAAAAAATGGATTTTTTTTTATTTTGGGAGAAATTAAGACAAGTTTGCAACACTTACACTTATGCTACGCAAACATAAACTCAGTAACGCTCACCGTATATATTCTTGTATAATATATTTCAAAATCACAGAGATTACCCGAACACAAGGTGAGAAAAAATGTGTGGAAGAAGAGAAAAATAAAAAATGGGCAAATTTTAATTTCTGGAGGAATTGAGAAAAGTTTGCAACACTTACAGTTGTGCTACGCAAACATAAACTCAGTAACCCCCCCCCCCCATATATTTAAATATAATATATTTAAAAAAATCAGAGATTGCTCTAACACAAGGTGAGAAATCGTGTGCGGAAGAAGAGAAAGATTGAAACGAGGAAAATTTAATTTTTGGTGAAATTGAAGAGTGTTTCGAATTCTTACAGTTGTGCTACGCAAGCATAAGCTCAGTAACACACACCCTATACTTCAGGTATAACAAAAATGTAAAAGGATTGCTCGAACACAAGTTGAGAAAAAGTCGACTAACTAGAGTAGTAAGACGAATGTTAATAAAGAAACATACATAAAGTATACACATTGCGATATAGAACTATACATATGACAAAAAAACACTGCATATGAGGCATTATACGTACCTAATTCATTGTTTTGGGTTTGACCTTTCTCAAAAAGCAATCCCAGCAATATTCTGCAATCATATTTGGTTTCCACCCACTTTGGTAACGTCTCTCCATTGCTGCTATTTGGTGAAACTGTTTGCCATTCTCATCACTTCCTGCACCCAGAGTCTGTGGAAAGAAGTCTAGATGACTGTGTAGGAAATGAATTTTCAGCGACATGTTTCATCCATGCTTTTCGTAACTATTCAGCAAATTGTCAGAGTGTTTTGTAATTCTCCTCTTTTATGTTGCCCAAGAAACCGGAGGACAAGTTCGTGAATGATACCCAACATTGCAGTTCAAGAGGACTAAGCGACGCATCGAAGTCCTGGTCCCGCATAAGATCTCTTATCTGCGGGCCGACAAACACACCAGCTTTCACTTTGTTGGCACTGAGATTAGGAAATTTACGTGTTCAAATACTGAAAACCGGCTCCGCTCTTGTCCATATATATATATATATATTAGTTTTCACTACAGACACTTATTTCTCCAAGATCCCTTCTAATATTGTCCTCCCAACGTCGTCTCCATCTTCCGAACGGTCTCTTTCCCTCAAATATTTTTTTTTATTAAAATGATAAAGTAAAGGAAAAGGTTTCAGTTGGATCAGGAGTCAAATTTTGGATCTAGAGCTAGTTGAATTTCGCTCGCACATGCAAATTTTGGCTTCTCGAGTGCAATTGCTTTTGGGGATATTGATGATATAAAAGTCAAATTCTGTCTGCGGAGAGTGATAAAAAAAGAGTGTAAATATTTGTTCTTTTTTTTCTCTTTTTATGACAAATACAACACAAAATTGTTTTTCCATATCAGTATTTCAATAACTCTCTTGTTATTTTCACAATAGAAACCAAAACAGATAAACCGAAACTACCCTCGCAGACACAAAAAATAAAAGTATAATATATATATATTCATAGTGTACTGGGGGGGGGGGGGGGAGGTGCAACCTTTTCTGACACCTGCTTCCATTGTACTGCGTCGTGGTAATTCTTTCCTCTGATAGTGATTCTCTCGGGCTCGACAGTCCCATTCACATAAGAAATAGCAATTTTTCGTGTATCCACTCTGTAGTTCTGTAAGTATGCCTTTAACTTTGAAATCTGCAACACTCTGCCACTTATGAATATTGTACTGAATCTTTTCTAACATAAGCTTCATGATATCATATATGTTTCTTTCATCTTTATGGCATAAGCAATTGGTATAGTTGGGAGGATATTGCCATTGTGTATTAAAATAGCCTTAAAACTGCTCTTTGAGGAGTCGATAAAAAGTCTCCACTCCTGTGCCACATATGTCGTACCAAGAGCAGCAAACAATCCATTGACATCAGAACAAAAGCAAAGCGCCCTGTTGTTGAAAAAAAAAAAAAAAAAAATACTGAATGGCACATGTCGCTTTCTGTACGGACTAACACTGGTACGTCTATCAAATAAATTCCATTATTTAAGTCTGGATCCAAGAATCTCAACTTGCAACTTCGTTAGTTTCAAGTCTCACACAAGGTCATTTAAATCGCTTTGTGTTACAAAATGTGGCGTGTTTACCTCCACTACAAAATCTGAAGTTGCACCCTCCGATTTTGAAGAACCTACGTCGTTATCTTTTTCAGAGACCATATTGCTGGAGGTACACGTGAACCGGAAAGTGGTCACTGTGTTTCACAGACCTTGTTGCAGACGAAATATTGTCAGGATATGTAGTTTTTTTTCCTATCTTTCCCTTTCATGTCTTGAATGTTACTGCACTTACGTGGTCAGCTGGCTGACGCCATATCTCGGAACCCCAAATGGCATGGTTGCTAGACGTTTGTTTTTCGATTGTGCCCGCAGACGCGAAGCACAGTTAGTACTGGGTGCCCACTTCCTATCTCATCAACCTTGCTGTCGAAGTATAGTTCGTAAGCCTTCTTCACCAGCGGTGTAAATTTTCCCTGCTACTCTTCACTGTGTATTCACCACAAATGTAACAAACATTATCTGGGTGCTTAACACAACCGTGAGGCATTGTGACAGTCACAAGCACACTTACAATGTTACTATAACTACACAAAGATCTTTCACTTTGCGACACGCCTAAACCTGCAGACGTCTGAACACCAGACGTGGGGGTGGCTAGAGGGTAGGAAGAATACACTGTTGCCAGGACTTCAATAGGTCGCTTTGTTCTCGTCATTGAAGAGTTTCTGTCCAGGTTTCTTTAGGCAACAAAAAAACTGTAAATTTTACAAAACAGTCGTAGACAGTTTACTGATATATATACGCAGGGCAACTTCACTTTGCCAACGTTTTCTCACCTTGTGGAAGAGCAATCTTTGTGATATTTTAATAACATGTATAAGGTGTGTGCTACTGAGTTTGTTTGCGTAGCACAACTGTAAATGTTGCATACCTTTCTCAATTCCTCCAAAAATTAAATTTTGCCCATTTTTTATTTTTCTCTTCTTCCACACACTTTTTCTCACCTTGTGTTAGAGCAATCTCTGTGATTTTGAAATATATTATACACGAATATATAAGGTGTGTGTTACTGTGTTTGTTTGCGTAGCATAACTGTAAGTATTGCAAACTTGTCCTAATTTCTCCCAAAATAAAAAAATTCTCAATTTTTTGCTTCTACAAATTGAGCGTGATGGGGTACAAATGTTTCTCGTAGGAATTTGTGTTCCATAAGATTTCCAACGAGGCATCATTTGTTATTCTGGGATAATTAGAAAAGGGCACAAAGGCTGCCAACGTGAAGCTCTGTGATTCACTTGAAATTTTTACCGGGGTCTCAATGTTGATGAAATATTTCTAAATCTGAGGATGCAGGACAAAAACTGAGTGCAGATTCGTCTTCAGCTGCGCAAAAACTTGAAGGAACACCTTGTTTCATGGAAGGAAGGAAAAGAAAAAAAAAGACAAGTGTTGTGGAATTGTGTTAAGAAGCAACCAGTGGTGCAGAGAAGTTACTTTTTGCCCAGTACTATGACCTCATAATTTGCGGACAGTCAAATATCTCAGCTAAAGTAACTTCTTTGCAACACTTACCATTTTATATCACAGAGCTTAATCATTAATGTCTTGCCTAATTTTGCATAGTTACACCAATGTCTTCCGTTTTTCTTCGATTAAAAAAATAAAGTTAGTTAGTTTGATTGCTTCCTCCATAACTTGTACCGGATATATACAGACTATGTGATAAAATTAAAGATGAGAAAGGAAATGATCCTTAAGCCTACATCATATTGTTCTAGTTGTGAACAGTATTTCGACCTCTACAAAGTTCGTTATTTATGTATTTACAACGTGAACAATATGATGTAAGTACCCATCCCTTTTTAACGTAAGTTTTACTATTTATTGCCCTTCTGTCATTTCTTTGGCAAGGAACACCCCCGGAGAGCCTCACTTCGATGAATCTTTCACAGTTGTCAAGTCTTCAACGTGAAAGGAATTAAGATAAGCTTCTGCGTTTCTCAGTTGTGTGTAGATGTAGCAAGATGCTTGGAAAGTTACATCCCAGTGAAAAGAAACATTTAACATCCTTTCAGAATTAAGCAGAGTTGTTCAGAACGAAATTTGACGTGATCAAATTATATTATGCCTAACGGGAACCTTTGGGTATGTCAACTGGTCAGCCGCCCTGTTGGT
Organism: Lepisma saccharinum; assembly: GCA_022664845.1. NCBI lineage: Eukaryota > Metazoa > Arthropoda > Insecta > Zygentoma > Lepismatidae > Lepisma > Lepisma saccharinum. The sequence continues at coordinate 31,909 of JAGDQP010007717.1, read as the reverse complement.
GGTCGCCATCTTGAATTCAACTCAGAAGTGGGAAATAGAAATTGGTTATTGCAATACACAAAATATTAGGCTAAAATTCCACAGGTAAAGCGCACTTTTTTTTTTAAATTTTTTTTTTACTTGTTGTTAACTTAAATGTATCTTGTAAAAAAATTGCAGGAAGTAATCTATTTAAGTTCCCTATCCCCAGGCGTGACAATACAGCGTTCGGATGCTTAAACTCATGTGGATTCAGTGCAACAAACTCAGACCACCCTAATGTAGATTCATTTAAAAGTATAGTGTTATGCGGTATGTTGGAAAGCATATTCTTTGTTTTTTATTGGCACGTGTGCGAAGTGTTAGGTTTCACAGCCTCCAAATATAAATTGTCTTTGATCAAAAGTGCGTGGTCACATTTTTACCATTAATATAAGATGATAATAATGGTAATAAACAGATAATTATGAATACATTAGCGTTATGGTTGTCCTAACTCTTGACACAGCTGATTGCTGTGCATGTCTCGCAAACTTCTCTCCCCGGCATTCAGATGTTTCGGGTTTGTCCCACTGAGTCTGCATGCATTCAAGCATTCTAGCAGTGTATTGACACGCCTGAAAATAAGGAAATTAGTTTGATTGCTTCCTCCGTAACTTTTCACATGGTGTAGTTACGTTAAGAACAAATACAAAATTGCAGTCCTTGTAAAATTCTAGCCGAATGTCATTTCCTGTTTTCCACTTTTGTGTTGAATTCAAAGTGACCGCTGCTTGGTTGACATTCCCAAAGATGGTTGCCCAAACATTCGTTCACCACTACTCGATTCATTCTGTCATAATGTTAAGTGGCTTTCAAAATAAATTTATTTCACTAGGGCAGTCACAACTTTCCAATCGTCTCGTTGCTTCTAGATACAATTGCTAAACGTAGGAGCTTACTCTATTTCTTTTCACGTTGAAGACTGTCAACTGTGAAGATTTCATCTAAATCGGAATGGATAGCTCCGGCATTGTTCCCTGTTGTTTTTATTGTTAGAAAGAATCGAATTTAGAACTTCTGATACTACTTGCGCATAGGTCGTAAGGCAACTTAACAGTAGAGTCGTTGAGACATTGAAGTGTCCAGTTTTCCATGAACAGAAATAAAGACTCTAAGGTATATTAGTTTCTAAAAGTGTAACCCTGGAAAAACTATGATTTGTATGCTGGTTTGCGGACGAACATGGTCAGATTGTTCCTGCTTTAACGCTTACTTACTCTTCTCGTTTTGGTTGCTAGTGCTAGTAATGTGGTGAAATGAAAGGTGCTGCATAATGTTTCACAGATTCTGTTATTTTTGTTCCTCTCCTTTCTTAAAAATGAGTTGTTGGATGCGGTTTCTTTTATGTTTTTCAGTAAGGAATTTTTAGCTACTGTAATGGAAATGTTTGCGTACAAATCAAGAATATTTATTGGCACAAGTATACGGGATCACATTCGTGAATTGAGTTGTGTATGCTATACGTGAAGATGTAACTAGTACTGTGTCCAGAAGACAATAGGATGTTTTACGTATGTCTATGGCTTCTTCGTAGTTAATTTTATCAAATTTGGATCTAGAAAAACTTTTTTGTTTAAGTAATTTTGGAACTTAATTTAGTCGCATCTAATCGCTAAAATGTTAATACTTTTTTTATTGTGAACAATTATGTAATCGTGTAGTCGCAAAACAGTATAGTTTTTAGCTAAAGCCTGTAGTAAAGTACTTTCAGCGCTTTTTTTTTCCTCGCATATTTTTCAGATCCATGTCAGAATAGTTACCCTGTTACGGTAAATTAAGCATTCTTACTTCCTGAATTCCCATTTCGTTACTGATGAGGACTTTGTAACGTTCTGAAAGAGAGGATGAATCAATCTATAGAAATGGTGCTGATTTATGAATTTCCACTTTCACCATAAGTACCCATGACTTGTCATGAAGGACGTATGTGTAACTGAAATCACTTGTCCTGGACAATACAACAAACTTTCGACTAAACGCGATAATGTTTAGCAGAACGACACGGATAATCTTCAACACGCTAAAGAAACAAATACTTATCTATGATTAAAAGTAACTTTAATTACATGTGTGTGTGTACTGTATATACAAATCTTACGTTAAAAGAAGTGCATCCAACGAAAGTAATGTTCCTAAAATCACTTGAGGAATAAAATTTGCCCACAATAATAACATTGAACATTATAGGCTAGTAAAATATGCTGTTTTTTGTATTACTGAGCCAAATATACTTGGATCGTTATCGTAATAAAAGAATCCATTATGGATTTTGACGAAACTTATTTTTTAAATAGAGTGGCTCAGTTGGTACAGCGCTCATTTCTGGTGCTAAGGGTCGTCGGATCGATCCCTGCTTATGTCATGTGGGCTATGTGGTGGACAAACACCATGTGCGTGAGTTTTCTCGGGGTTCTCCCGTTTCCACTTTCGTCATTCCACCAATTCATCCGATCATCATCCATACGGCCTGAGCCATAGTTGCCTAAAAGTCTTAAAATTAAAAATTCAAATTCACTTATTCCACACAGCATACACAAAACCGATCCGCCGTAGCTCAGTGGGTAAGCATTGACTTAGCAATCAGAAGGTCCTGGGAACGATCCTAGCGGTCACCTATCATGACTGGGTTTTTCCAGGTTTTTTTCTCTCGCATCAGGCAAATGCCGGGATTGGTATCTACAAACCAGGCCCTGGGCAACTACCTTCCAACATTCTGTCTTCCATCCTATCCCGTCCTGAGCCTGAGATGCTTAAATCAACAGCATACACAACATCAGGTCGTCGCAAGAGGGGTATAGTATTGTATTGTGTTTTTAGAACGTGCTAAGGTGGTAAGGCCGGCCAGTGACCTCCGTATTCCATTATGTTGTTGAAACAACAGCAGCAGCAGTTAAAAAAAAAGAATACGTAGGAATTATTAATTTAAGTGAAGCTTTGAAACCACATTCAACTTCTTGATACCGGTATGCGGAAAAATATATAAGAAAAGAAAGATCGAAAGCTTCGTGGTCTAACTTGATAGTAGAGAATTTTTATCCCTTAACAATTTTCGGTGGAGGTTGTACAAAACATAGGACATGAAGTAAACAAACTTAGTAGACGATGTTTCTCAATATTTTTCTAAACATTTTATAGTGATTGGAGATTTCTGTGACTGTTCTTTTTAGCCTGTCCATATCAAAGCAGACAGGATCGTACTACTATACACATAATTACTATGTCCTCTTCCGAGACATAGGCCATGTTTTCTTATTTCTAGTTTCACGCTAGTAATATTGCGTGAGTTTCTTTAAAGGCGTCCAAGTATTGTCTGCTTACCTTTTCCTTTGTAACTTCAAATCTGCTATACTCCTAATAAATTGCAAAAATGTGTGAGACCTGGACCTGCGGAAACACGTTTACCAGAAGACAGATGTTAAAATCATTGCGTGTGGCCAGTAAGCAATCATTTGTTTTCTTGGTTTGCTCTCTCAGGCGAAGATAACTGGCTTCGGTTTCATTAAAACAAGCATACTTTTTTTTTCTATAAGAACCATCTAAAATTCGAAAATCGATCTTGACACATTTATCACCTTTCCGTAATCCAGGTAACATACGTTTTTCGACAAAATTTTCACTCAGTATGTATCTTAACATTTGAGTACATGTAGCAAAATGCAAAGTAATCGTATCCTATGGTCTTCTGTGAAAACAATATAGGTGAATGTGAATTTCTACAGTCGCAGAATTTGAGTAATAAACATAAACATGATCTATAACCGCGAGTGCATAAATTAGTTCATGTATTCCTGGAGTAGAAATTGATGATTTTCCTCAGAATATCAACCCTTGTGAATCATTGTGTAATGATATATTTCCTTCTAGCATTCAGAAGGTCGCTTCAATAGATATGATTCTGCTATAATTAATAGATACAAGTATAATATTTGCAAATATATTTTACCTTATTCTGAAGTACTTCTCTTCAGAATTTCATGTAATTATTTCAAGCAGATATGGAACATACAGACATTCCAATCATACGATACTGAAAAATTATAAATTGCGTTAGGAATGCTGTAATTGGTACTTACCGGCATTGATGAGCAGTCTTCAGAAGGTGAAGAAAATCTTTTCCTCTTACTTTTCTAACGTTTCGAGAGTGATGGGGGGGGGGGGGGAGTCAGAGGAGGGGATTCTTCACCTTGTGAAGACTTCTCATTAACGCCCGCAAGTACCAATTTCAGCATTTATTTAGTCTTCAGCGCATCATGACTGTCTTTACGTTAGGAAGTTCCAACTTCGAAAATTCCATTTTTTTTTATTATTATTTTTTTCCCTTGAGGCAGAGAAAGTGTAAGTCTCGGATAATTATTTTGCATTTTGTATTATTTTTAAAATGATCCAAATGATTCAGGAGCAAAAACTTACTACGTGATTAATATTTCAAAATTCAAGAATATATTTTGTCTGACAGCTGTATACAAATCTTTCGACTGCATATTGCATAAAGTATGCACTGTTTCCGAAATCAGGCAGCGGAAACACTTCTCTGGAATATTGCAAAAATCACTTCAAAGTAACTCAGCACATAATACTTGGACCATGCTATTCAACTTACATCGTTATTTGTTTACCTTAGTATTAAACTTAACGTATTCAGGAAAGTAAAACCTTTCAAATTTTTCAATTGGCTAACAAAAACTTACGATGGTTTATATCTCTGAAGAAAATACGCGCGTAAAGAAAGTATCTTGCTAAATTGTCGACTGAAAGTATCTTATTTCAGTGGGAATATGTTTTAAATATTCGATGCAATTCTCTTTATTAAATATTCTTACCTGTCTGAATTGAGATGGAAAGGGCTATATGTAAATGCTGTTACGACTTGTTCTAGTCTCCTATCCACAATTTTCTTGTATCGAATTAATATAGTAGAATTCTTTGAAAGCTTGAATATAATGGCATACTGATTTATTTTCTTGTTGCGCTACAGCCATCGCAATAATAATAGTAGTAATGAGACGAGCTGTTGAAAGAAGTTGTATTATTTTATTTCAAGATTAATTTTTACATACCTAATATAGCTCTTATTAAAATTACATATGTATCTCACATTTGTAATTATCATTAATGTACAGTTTATTGTTGAATAGGAAGACGTTTAAAGGAAAACTCGTCAGAAGTTAATGCGTGCGTATGGAAGTAAGTAAGTGGTCTTTTCCTATATTACGTAAATTGCCTGTTATTGACCAAGAACGTTTCGACTGTATAAAAAGTAATTTTCGTGCGTTATAATAATGTACAAGAACTAAAGAGGAATTTAACGTACATGATTTGCATGTTTGATGTCGATATCTCCGTAGCCTTTTTTTTTCTGTTTTTAATAATTTTGAAACGAATTGATTGTTCTAAATGCATATCATTAAGTTAAAAATTTCTTAAAATGAGGAAGATATAAATGGCGAGATTATAATTCTTTCTATCATCTCTCCTCTACTACAAGTCTTTTTCCACTAGAAATTTATAGTTAATCGCAGTGTGTATCTTATTAATCAGAAACTGAGAATCAAATGCAGCATCTGGAAAATGAGATAGTATTGTTTTATGTAGCGTCTTGATAATCCATTGTAAAAATAAACACAGTACCCTTTTAATGAGTGACCATTTAAACGAATTAACCAACATATCAGACATACAAACTCTCATGCTGTATCTTTCCAGAAATAGAATGTGATGACTAGGTATTGGGACAACAGGACCTAAGATTCGGTAGGTGAGTATTAATGACGCTTGTGCTGACAAAAGGGCTGAGGTTGGGCTGTTTTTCTACTCTGCTTCTGTTCTGCCAGAGTAGAACAACATTCATTTGAAAAGGAACCTTATTTATCAGTAGAGGCAGGAACTAGCACTTTTTTTCCGTAATTTACGTTTATTGTATGTTTATTTTTAAAATCCTGCTTCATGCTATCAGTTTTATTACATGCCGTAGATAAGTTTCCAAGATTTCTCATGTAGCCTGCGTGTTGGAATGTCTGATGGTGCAGATGTGTGTGTTGTGAGTGTGTGCGTGTGTGAATCATGAATCTTACCTTGAGAAGGGGAAAGAAGAGAAAACTTAGTCGTCTAATTTTCAGCTTGTTTTAACATGCTATGCTTAAGTTAATAAAAATTTAAGATAAGTAATTAATGGTTTGCCATCATTTTTCCTCTCTTCCCCTTCTTCACCTGATGATGCCGCCTGTTATCAACATTTCTGCTGTTTCGTAGGATGAGTCCAGTAGACCAAGGGAGAATGGAATTGTCAGCCACAGATCGTCAGGGTAAGTTTTAGGCTACTCAGATTTAAGCATATCTGAAACGGTAGTATTGCTGTGTTCATCTAGTTCTGTGTCGTAAAGTCCGAATATAAGGAACTGGAATCAGTGAATATGCAGCCTATTGTTAAGGTAATTCCTATTCGAAAGCTTGATAGTTGTGGTTTATGGTTTTCTTTATTATCGAAAATTCAATTTTATTTAGTTTATAAAACTTTGTATGCTTATTTCATTTGGGTGTTCGTGTGGGTACCTTAGATTCTCGTTTACTAGACAAACTCGTGGCAACTTGAATGAAACAACAAGAAAAAGATTTTATAACGCGTTAACATAGAATTGTATCAAATTTACTTACTTTTTTTTTTTAATGAAATATGGTCGCTCAGTTTTGTTTATTTGTAGTTGAAAGGTTCAGACTTCGGATCTTAATACCAATCTTTCTCACAGCTTTTTACGCAAACGTCCCGTTGTCTTATGAGGTTAGCACCAGGGTTCATTTTTTTATTTAGTGAACAGTTGAAGAAAGTCATACTGTGTAAGTGAACATAGTCCGTTTGTTAGAATAACTTGCTGATAAAATTTGCACTTTAAGATACGTGTAATGAACTTTAGCAACCTAGTCGTGCGAGATTCATGCAATAATTGAAGCTGTCATCTTGAAATTAGCGAAGAACCATTGTTAATTTCTTTCGTAGTACTTTGCTTTCTTTTCCTCGCAGGCACTTTCTGAATGAACAGATTTAAGTAGGCTTTCATTGCTTAAATTGTTCAGGACAACTTCCGACTTCTCCACATGTCTGTATGATTGTCAGAATACAATGTGCTTTTGAGCGTTGTTACAAGCCGGAATAAAATTATTAATGAAAGACAGTACATCTTCCATTGTTTCTGTGTTTATCCTTATTCCGTGTTGCTTACTGCTGCTTGACTTTCTTTATCTTGTTAATCGACGTTTCGTTCTGTTCAAGAAAGTAATATGATTTCCGCGTTTGATCTTTCTTCCCCTGACTGGAATCCGTACGTCGTTATTGCATCATCGCTGCCCGGCGTCCATTGCTATCCACTGTATCCATTCTTGTGCAAAGGTAAATTCAACCTACTTTCAGAAAGAGGTAATGGACCATTTATTCACTTGTTTTATTCAATATTTGTACGGCATTGATGCTTCCAAGATTTGGATTCTAGCTTCTGAGGCGTACTGCTATCGTAAGCCGACTGTTAAAGTTATCATTACCTTTTTGTCCATTCCTGTCAAGCTTCCCGATGATTCGTCAATGGACTTACGCTTAGTCGTGCTTGAAAGAGGACTTTGACGAAGATATCGCACCACAGTTAAGAAGTTTTGGAAAATCTCAGGAGATGTGAACTCCAGTTCCCTTTCACTAGCTTCGTAGAACACTCCTACAATGAAAGCAAGAATCTTGTCAGAACTTCGAAACTTACGAAGTTTGAAGTATATGGAAAGGGGGTGTAAATCCAAATTTAGCTGGGCGTAAGAGCAAATTTTTGTTTTTTCGTTTTTCGGGCAGATTATCTTCGCTTCAAAGAGGATGTAGGATAAATGGAGGGATGTAGAGGCGTCCACTGAAATGTAAGTTGCTCTGCAGGGATAACCAAAGCCCGTGGGCCCAAAAAATAGGTAGTGTTAGATAGGCCTATCATCAACAGATAAGGAGTTAAACTTGCGTATGGGAATCAACTCTCGGTATCATTATTATTTCAAGGATTCGGCTCTAGTGACAGTGTTGAAGTGATACATTTGCTTCACTCACCATAGTGTTCGGACAGGTTTATGTGATGGTAGCTCAGTCTTCAGTTGAGAATTTATTTTTTTATTTTAACCCTTAAATACTAGGATAACTATTTTACCTCCCAATACTAGGCTGGGTGAAATTTCACCCATTAAATAAATTTTCTTTTATAGAGATGTTCTCGGGATATCAGCCAGGTGAAGTCCGACGATAGAGCCGACGTTTCAAGAACAGACATTGTTCTCATCTTCAGGGCAAGTGTACTGAGACCAGTTCAGGTGTACTATATATAGTAACGATAGGGGGCGGAGCTTAAGAATCCGTGTCTCTGATTGGTTGGCCTATAGCTTGACGCTGATTGGTCGTTTTCATGTATGCTTTCTTTATGACTGGTGTCCAAGTCTGACTAAGTTGAAATCCTATATCTCTGTTGACATTATTAGGTTCTTGTAGTATGGCAAGAGATTATTTTATAATCCTATCCCAGTAATAGGAGCTCTTTGAGATAATTTTAGTGTCAGAAAATAAAATTCTGTGTCCTGTTATGCTGTGTTCTGCCAGGCCTGATTTCTCCGGATAAAATAGCTTGATGTATCTTTCATGCTCCTTGCATCGATGTTCTACTGTTTGTCCTATGTATGTTTTTCCGCATTCACAAAGAATGCAGTATACTCCTGGTGTCTTAAGACCCAAGTCGTCTTTAACTGGACGAAGTAGGTTTCTGATTTTTGACGGCGGTCTGTGAATGGTTTTGATGTTGTGTCTCCTCAGGATTCTTGTAAGCTTCCCAGAAAGTTTACCAGTGTAGGGCAGGACTGCAATATTGACTGGATCTTCAGTTTCTGGGGTCTATTGCAGTCCTGCCCTACACTGGTAAACTTTCTGGAAAGCTTGCAAGAATCCTGAGGAGACACAACATCAAAACCATTCACAGACCACCGTCAAAAATCAGAAACCTACTTCGTCCAGTTAAAGACGACTTGGGTCTTAAGACACCAGGAGTATACTATACTGCATTCTTTGTGAATGCGGAAAAACATACACAGGACGAACAGTAGAACATCGATGCAAGGAGCATGAAAGATACATCAAGCTATTTTATCCGGAGAAATCAGGCCTGGCAGAACACAGCATAACAGAAGGACACAGAATTTTATTTTCTGACACTAAAATTACCTCAAAGAGCTCCTATTACTGGGATAGGATTATAAAATAATCTCTTGCCATACTACAAGAACCTAATAATGTCAACAGAGATATAGGATTTCAACTTAGTCAGACTTGGACACCAGTCATAAAGAAAGCATACATGAAAACGACCAATCAGCGTCAAGCTATAGGCCAACCAATCAGAGACACGGATTCTTAAGCTCCGCCCCCTATCGTTACTATATATAGTACACCTGAACTGGTCTCAGTACACTTGCCCTGAAGATGAGAACAATGTCTGTTCTTGAAACGTCGGCTCTATCGTCGGACTTCACCTGGCTGATATCCCGAGAACATCTCTATAATATTCGCCGCCAGGAAAGCTTCAATTCTTATTTCAAATTTTCTTTTATGTCGGAAATTATATTTTTTCAAAATTTAGAAGAAATATCCTAAATATACTCTTTAAGTTATCAAGTAACTAAAGGCAAGTTTCTTTTTTTAAAAAAAATAATGTAATACCAGTCGTTTAAAAATACTTTGTAATATTGGGTTTTTATTGATTATTTGCTTCAGTATATTTATGATTGTAATAAAAATATAATAAATTTGCAAAAACTAAAAATTTTATTGTTCAGTACTTTATTGATGATAAACAGATATTTATCCTTTTTTAAACTGCATTTGCAAAATTTCAAAAACATTCTTTCTGTGTAACAAATAACCTCGTATTACTGGGATGGGTGAATTTTCACCCACGAAGGAAATGTTACAGAAGTAAATTTATTCAAGAATATAAAAATATACTGTATCCACTCAAAGCTATTAAATAACTAAAGAGAAATTATTTTTAAAAGTAAACATTAGCTGCTATTATGTAAAAACAGTTAATAAAGGACGCTTCTATGTATTACAGTCTTCCTGTATATATATTTGATTGTAATAAAAATATTAAAAAATAAATATTAAAGAAAATGCTTTGACACTAACGCCTTATTGTTTAGTATTATAGCGAACAGAAAGAGATAAATATTCTTTTCTTCCTTTGTATTTGGAAAATTATAAACTATATCCAGAAATAAACACTCTCTTCGTGTATCATATAACATATTATGGAGAATTAATTCTACGTAACGTAAGGACCTGCCTACAAACAGGTTTTGTACAGAGTCTCTATGTTGTGCACAAATGAAGTCTAGAATGTTGAGGAAGGAGTCTGACAGGGTTGGAAATAGGGATTTTTGTCTAGGTCATCAACTCTGATTTCTTCATCTTCTGAACCACGATTATTGTCTTCGCCCTCCTTTAGAAGAACTTTCGTAATGTCAAAATCACTTGAGTCCACGTTGGAAAGTCATTAGTCGGCCCAAAACTAGTTTTCAATACACGCATAGTAGCAGGAAGTCAGAAAGTAGAAAGACACAAAAAATGCGTTATTACTAGAGTGGGTGAAAAATCGCCCGAAAAGTTACACTACAGTTAATAATAGGACTTGGTATAAACGACCTTTCTACACTCAGTCTTAAACAAGAATAACTTCTAGTAGAATACACGGAAAACTAAAACTCTCCGCATTGTTGCTAACTCAAGGTACTTGTTTATTTTTCTTGCTGGGTGAATTTTCACCCAATGTATGTTGCAATCTTCCAGGTTTCGTGTTTTGGACACTGATATATTCGTAAGCTTTCTAATAGTGCAGTCAGGCAACTTTGTGACTTATATGGTTCATATTTCGCTGGGGAAGCACAATTCTATCAAGTAGGAAACATGTTTGTATGTATTCATTTAGGTTTAAGCGAATTCAATAGAAAGTCCATGTTATGCGGAGGTGGATACAGCGGTGGTAAAGGATTACTTCAGTGACGGGTGGCAATTGTCATCTGCACTCCTTCTCGAATTCAAACGTGAACCTGGTTTGGGATCCCATGTTAATAGCTGGTTTCATGCTGGGAACTAACTTGATCAATTTGGTCTAAATCGCTACCTAAACGACAGCAGAAATAGCAATAACTGGATAATAGATGAAATACTTAAGAAGAAAGGAATGTTTGAATTAAATTTATTTATGCATCTTTGACCGGAGTCAGGATAGGGGAGGAGAGAGGAGGGCCTTATCTAGTTTGTGATGACTTTACCATCCTAGCATTCGCATTGTGCAAACAGAAAAAGCTCACTCAGAATGATCAGCCATGGGGTTCGAACCCAGGTGCCGATCCGAAATCCGTGACATTAGCGCCTGGACAACGGAGGCTTGGATAAGAAATGAATGTGAAGTACAATGTAATGCAGTCCTATTATTTCGTTGGCTTGTTAAATAATAGTTTATTTTAATCTCACATCACCATATTTAAATTTGAATTGTCAGTTGTGTTCAGAAAGTTTTTGGACGACCCGATGTAAAGTGTGCGTGTATGACTTTGTTCGTAGCATAAAATAAACTTCCGAGGACTCTTTCCGTCCCTTCTAAAACTATTGAAAGAATAGGATACTCGTATTCCATACAGGCATAGTCAAGGGCAAGAGAACTGGACCACTCTCTAAAGCATCCATCTTGACATGACTGCATTAAGGGTTCTTCATGAGATCGAAAAACTGTTCTTGTAAATGATATTAATAATCCTTACACCATTGTGAGGAAAATTTTTACAAACCGCGTAGAATGGTCCACTTTTCTGGCTCTGACTATACATGAAAAAAAGAATCTACAACGAAATAGCTTTCAAGAGCGTTGAAGCAAACAAGTTAACGACTGGAGTTCAATAGGCACAAAAAAATACTTCTTTTTTTACATTCAAGAAACTCGTGTTTTTAATTCACGTGAAACAATTCTAAATCAAATTAATAAGTTAGAGGTAAATGTTGGTATTCTTTCTTTCTATCTTCGACTGTAATTATTTGCTATAGATTGATCGAAGTAAATAAACTTAAATTCGACTTATTTCTATTGCAGGTTCGTACTTTTCCCATCACGATGTCTTAATTCCAGAGCAGCGTAAAGAATAGTTACCGTGACCTAATCATATTCAAATTGTTTATCATAACATTTTTGCATCTGTGGAAGAATTTTTTTTTTCATCGGGTTTTTATTGCAGTTTCTCTCCTTAGTTACTAATACAGAAGAATGTTTTCAACTACAGTGAACTTTCATCTCAGTTGTACAAAATATCAGCGTAAGACTATTAAGTAGTGAGGGCGATTGGTGTTTAAGATACCCCTCCCTTTAGAAACACTCATCATATAAATAATAAATTTTATCTTCATGTTTATATATAAAAAATAGTGAATGACTCTTCTCACAAACTGTATTTTTTTAAAAATATTATAAGGGTATTGTCACAGTGGAACGTTACGGTAAGCAAAATTTCCATGATTGTTATTTCAGATCTACAGAAACTGAGCTGAAGGGTACATTAAACCCTAAATTACAAATGCAAAGTACACACCAGATTATTTATTACTTCCCTCTCAATAAAATTATTTTCTTTCTCTTAGAATGTTTATAATTTCTAGAGAATAAGTAAACTTTCTAGATAATGCTGCTATCTTACTGTTTCAAAATACAGTTCACTTTTCAACATAAATTTCCACCTATCTTATTCCTTCTTAGTCTTTCGAATTTCGCCTTTCTGTTATCTGTTGATGCAGCCTTCTACTATATTGAATGACTTTTTCATCCAGCTGCAATTTCTTGGTTAACATGTCACAGTTTTCTGCCGAGTTCCTGAAACTAAAAAGTGAGATGTAAAGCGAAAGTCGCGATTCAACACAAGTTTTGCCTTTAGTCTGAAGTTGCACTTCTTTGATCAGTTAATATAAAGTAATTAATTCTTTCTTAGTTCAGTTTCTTCCTGTATGTATGTTCCCTTACAGAGATGATAGCACACATTAGAAAAGAATGTCTTGGTGACCGGAATAAATCCCGCCACGTTTCGGAGCTACAGGCTGCCGAAAGCGTGGGAAAATTAACTTTAGAGCTTGGTATTTCCAATTCCCTTTACCAGTAGAGGTGAGGCTATATGGTATCGTCAAAACACTTCAAACGTGCTCTCTCCAAAAATGCATATTTAAAAATTGTACAATCATTGCGAAAGTGATTCCCCAATGGAAGTAGAGGAGTCCTGAAATTCTCTGAAGTAAAGGTAGATCGTAATGACCATGAATAAGATGACTTTCCTTAGGAGTAAAGATGACAGGTAATCATCGCCATCCAACTGGACAATAATATCTCTCGCTGGTGACAAATGAACCAAACATTTGTTGAATATATGTAATAAATATTTTCTTACCCTCTGTTATGGAACCACACAATTTTACAAAGTCGTTCGGTATATGGCGGAAACTGATCATTGTTTTGCTGGAAAGTCGTCCCATTCATGCTTATTTTGATCCACATATACTTTAGAGCACTTCTGGAAACCTCTAACTCCATTTGGGGAATTTACTGCGCACCCATTCCACAATTTCAGAGTACTCATTTTTGGATAGAGCAGATTTAAAGTCTTTGGCGATACCATGCCACATCAACTCTATTGTTGGTGCTATTGGAAATATGAAGCTTTTAAGTTCATTTTCCCACTCATTCAGCAGCCTGTAGCTCCTATGTAGTGAAATTTCGACCCCGGTGGCTGAGGTCTAATTCTGTTACTATATATATATATATATATATATATATATATATATATATATATATATATATATATATATGTAACATCCTTTATACATGTTCTATCTGTGAAACATCGATTTTTGTACGGTTATGAATTCTAGTAAATTTCATTTCTATAGGACCTAAATAACTTCCTTCCTATATACATGTTCTATCTTGAAACATCTCTACTTTCGTACGGTTATGAAATCTAGTAAATTCCATATCTATAGGCCCTTAGAAAACAAGTTTCAAGATAGAAAGTTTGCCGCTTTCATGTAAGAATACAGGATCTTCTATCAGGCAGACGTTATCCTGCTGGTTCAGAGTAATACTGAACTGAATGCAAGAGATTGTATTTTAAATCCAATAGAGCAGATGTCTAAAATAAAGCTCAGCAGAGTAGCTTCTGAAAATTTGCAGTCGTTATATTTCTTAGCTCATTCCGATTATATATATATAAATCAATAATAAATCACAGCCATATTCGGAGGAAGGAGATTGGTCTACTGCTCCCACGCTGACCAGATGGGTTGGGAGAGGAGAGAGTATAATCTCTCACTGTTATCGCCAATATCTTTTATTCATAGCAGCTCCCCAATTGTATCACGATGCTGGGTGGACACCGTTCCAGACCTACACGTCTTGGAAAAAATCCTTGGCAGTGCTGGGAATCGAACCCAGTAGTTTGGTTTTGTACACATTCGGAGGAGAAAATTGAAAAGAGTACATAGAGGTAAAAGGAAGTCAAGAATGAACGGAGTATTCTTAAATTCTCTCCCATGGCCTTCGTAACTTTCCAAAATTTTACTGAGTTCATTTGGAGACAATGAAAGGTTACCAGAATTGCCAACCAATTTGTATAAAAATTAGCTGTATCCTTGCCAGTACCTTTGTTTTTCTTTCCGGAATAAACTCTTCGAAAACTCTAATTCTATTTTCTTTTATTAAACTTATGTCCGTGTTATGAATTCTGTGTTAAAATATCTACAAGACGTTCGTCACATTCCTATTTCTGCCCCGTCATTCGGAAACCAGAAGAAAGTCACATTAAAAGAGCTTAAATTAAACACGTTTATTTAGCGATTGTTGATTTTTAAAAAAAGAAGGCTACAACTGTATTCCACGTGAATTAGCTAACAACTTGAGTAAGTTGAAAAATGCATAGAAAAAGTGTTCCGTGCTGCACTATTTCCCGAAAGATTTCTTAGTACGTACGTAGTGGAGTGCGTTGCCTTGATTTCGACCCCAGCAGTGAGTAACTTGTTGAGCTGAGGTGCGAGAAGTGGTCTATATACACAGAAAGTTGGCCGGGACATAGTATAAAGGGAACCAAGGAAGTTTTGTCGCTTTTTGTGGAGGTCTGTGTTCAATTGGCCCTCACACCGTGAGTTGAATGCGAATGGAGATCAGGCGAAGGTCAGTTGTTGGTGTGGGTATAGCCAACATACTACCTGGTTGTGGCAGTTCAATTACACCGTGAACGTGCGGAAGGACAGAGTGAACATGGAACCTCCACAGAGCGTCATAAGGGCGTGTATGCTGTATGCGTTCAAACTGGGGTCAAACGCAGCTGCAGCGGGGCGGAAGATATGCCAGGCGTTTGGTGAGAGTGTCGTGACTACGCGGACAGTGCAGCGGTGTTTAAGGACGGTGACGAAACACTCGAAGATGCACCACGTCCAGGAAGACCAACACAGGTACCAAATGAAGATCTTCAGGCAGCAATTGAGGCGAACAGTGGCCAGACATGTGAGGAACTGGGACTACACTTCAGTATGAGTGAAGAAACCATTCGGCAGCACCTCCATCAACTTGGGAAGCACTACAAGTTGGGTCGATGGGTCCCACATGATTTAACTCCGGGCCAGAAGGCAACGCGAGCAGACACCTATGTTTCTTTGCTGTCTCGTTTGAGGAAGGACCCACTGGACAGGGTGTTGACATGTGATGAGAAGTGGGTCCTGTATGAAGCTCCACGGCGCCGTCATCGTTGGTTAGCATCCCATGAACCGGTTCCAAAACAGCCGAAACCAGCACTGCACCAGAAGAAGGTCCTTCTGTGTGTTTGGTGGACTGCTCGCGGCATCGTGCATCGGGAACTGCTACCAGCTGGTCAGAGCATCAGTGCAACTGTGTACTGTCAGCAGTTGAGCCGTGTTCAAGAAAAACTCAAAACTCTGGAGCCAGCACTTCTGAATCGCAAAGGGGTCCTCCTGTTACAGAACAACGCTAAAACCTAAAAGTAATACGTACCTATATTCTTTTCAGTTATCCTTGGAAACTGCAAAAGTTCTGTCGCTAATTACTTTCCACTTTACTGCGAAAGGTGAAGGTCTTTTTTGGGAGGGGGGGGGGGGTAAACATGTCTGGAACTTGTATTTGGCATATAGATGAAGTGAGAGAAAATAAAAATATGTTAAAAAAATAACATCTTTCAAGACTGCAAATAGTGGTGACGTAGAATTTATACATTTTACACAGTCTTCTTCCTTTAACATAATTATTTTATTTTTTTCTCACTTTATTTACAGTTTCAGATGCATGTATCCACACAAACATATTTCTACGAAAGAAAAAAAATCGTTCGCTTGAAGAAGTGTTCCTTGGAAAGGTTAAAAGTACTTAGCGAGAGAATCTCCGTTATCAACAAGGGCGAAAATGATATAACAGGGCGTTTACAGGCCATGAAATTGATTTTCAGTCATGAATGCAGTCAGGTAAACGTTTCAATATTTGACTATTTTTAGTGGTATAACAGAGGCTTCCATATAGGCAGTTTTGAAGTGTTCACTCACCTATGAAAGGCAGCCTTCCACCACCGGTTGTGTCCGAGTGACGACCATTGCCCGACAGCGCAGTTTCCAGTGAAGACCTTGTTGCAGGTGAACAAGTTGTATGTTATTTCACTACTTCGGAAACTGTGCGCATCTTACAAGAAGAGAAGCTGTATTTTAGAAGCCCATATGCACAATAGTCCATTGGGCTGGCATCGTGATTCGTCACTGGGATGTTGAAGAAGGGAATAGCACGAATCTTGGTCCTACCTACCATCCGTCTGTAGAATGCTAGCAGATTTGAATATATGGCTGGTCGTCTTGTCTTGATGCAGTTCCCCACGGTTGGTATACGCTCCATACATTGTGGAGATTTCATTGTCGTAAATATCCGTCAAAACATGTTCCTTATAATATGCAGCATTGATTTTCCCATTGTTGGGAACACGACGTAACTTAAATTTTCCTCTAACTAAAACCAGCCACAACCATGAAAACACGTGGATAACTTTCGGTGCACTGACGAACGAAGTTGCTTCGTCCTTTGACATTACACTCATGTACGTAATTGATCGAACCATTCCACAATCGATGAGATAGCTCCACATCTTGTCTTCAGTGACTACATACTTCCCCCGATATCCCGCCAGGTGGCGCTCGTAGAGCCTTTTGCAGTTTGTTTTCCGTTCCACGATATGGTTGTCTTTGCACATTTGCCTTATGGACCACCTTGAGACGAGACTTTCATTGAATGACAACACGTGGATGGTTGGGTAGGACACGCAGAACCGGGTGACCATAACACGTTGTGTCGATGGATTCTCCAGCGCCGTCAATGACTTAATGCCGCGCAATACCGGTGTTTTCAGCTTCACTGGAGTCCGTTTCGGATGACCTTCGTCGGTGATACACAGTCTGGAAGCGGTCGGACTACTTATCGTCGCACTATGGCATTCACAGTGGAGCGTACAACAGCAAATCCTTGTTCGTGACACTAACTATCCTGGAACAACTGAAGTGTGCATTGGAAAGTGATACACTGTAGCCTTCCCAGAATCAATTCATTTGCACCGCTATTACACTTCGAACACCACGACTACCCGTCTTGTGGGGAGGATTGAGGAGGGGATCCGAGTACGCGGTTCCAGCATGTGAATCCTCGGTTCCAGTAGTATCCGGAAGGAGATCAGGGTAATTAGGATCTGGATCCAAGTGCCCATACCTTAGGTCAGTGTTTACCAATTTTTTCGTCACGGGGAACCGCAGAAACATTTAATGTGCTGCCTGGCTCATAATGCTTTAATCCAATATAGAGCGAAATATAAAGTAGTATTTTACAGTAGGTAAACCGAACAACAGTGCTTAGGTTTTGAATACCGAGGGAACCTAGGGTTCCGCGGAACCCCGGTTGGGAATGTGCATTAGATAATTTATTTATTTTTGCTTAGATTATTTATTTTCCTTTTCCTTGCTACAGACTCGCTACGATATCAATAATATATTACTAGTACTCGGTGTGTTTGTGTACACAGGACACAATAGGCATTGACCTGATACAACCATTCTAGCGACTCTCATAGACTCGGTAATACTAAGCCAACGTGGACTTACGTATTTTAAAATCATCGGAATTATGAGGCAAAGACACGTATGTGAACTTACGTATTTGACACAAAATTAGATAAAGTGTAATAACTGGACTTGATACCTTTTGGCAGTAAATACATTTTGGACGTACTACGTAATATTTATTTACGTAAATAACATTTTTACTAGAATCTAGCCACCATTCTTTCATGCCATCCGAAAGCTGCACAGAACTGTATTGATATCATTTTGGCCAAAATTGGACATACGTGCTACTAGCATACAGTTATTAACTGCATACATTATCAGTTAGATTCTTCTGAAGTTTATAGCATTGTTTTATCAATAAAAGAAAAATCATCGTGTGACAGTAAGTTTAATCATCCTGTTTGTTTTCAGCGTTCAGAGGCCACTTTAAAATCTTGATAATAGTATTGTAAGTACTAGTCAGGCACAGCGCATTAGGTTTTCTATATCCTTAATTTATTGCACTTGATGGTAACCTTTCCCGATGGATAAGCTAGTGTCATGTGTTCTGGACTGATATATGCTATATCTGTATTTTCTGAAACACTGAAAAATTTAAGGAAAAAAAAAAACTAATTGTGGGTGGACTGATTCCCTTTTAAAAATATACGATTCAGTTGTGTTCACACGATTTTGTTTGTAGTACAACACCAAATCTTTGGATAAGTTTTCTTATCAGTTCTTGTTATCCGATGTATTTCCTGCTCACAAAAACTCCGTGCAGTATCCTTATAATTTACATTACATTTGATGGATCTAATTGTCTACTAAATTCATTCTGAATTTGTGTGTTTCGAGCAGCTTCGGGTTTTTCTTAGTGCCCCTAACCTGCTATTCTTTCACTTCGTGACAATAAGCTAAATGTAGCAAACGCGCAGAAAATCTTATCCAAGTGTAAAAACAAATCAAGCCGAAATTTGGAAGGATAATCATTTCTATAGTCGCTTTACATACATCTAGAACGAAAGTTTTGGTGAGAGAATTTCAAATTTTGCCATCTATCATGGTTAAAACTAGATTATGGTTGGCGCTGTTTCCTTCTCATGCACTTTCACCTTGGCATGTACAAGTCAACTGACTGACTTGCCCTACATATATCATCTTGATTGGCGAGTTCAGACATTTCCTTCTTGAACTCTTTTCTTATCGGATGACAGTCTATAAGGCTTTGAATTTTACCCTGCTACAGTCTTCTGGGAATTATCCGTTATGAAATAGAGCATTACGGTCAGTAAAATGTGAAGAAGATATCTGCGTCTGAAAATCCTCTCTGTTTATACTGTGATTGTCCATTGCTTCCATCCCAATTTCCACTTTGATAAGAGAGTCAAGTCTGTTAGGTTTTCTCCTAACAGGCAACACGTTTCTTCAACTTCTAGGAGTTTGGTGTAGAAGGTTCTTTAAAAACATACTCTGATACTACTATAGAAGTTGCGTAACTTTTTCAGTTTTACAATTAGAATTCGTTTGTGTACTAAACGTTGTTATACATCAATTTCAGACACAAGTTATATACGTTTCAATATCTCAATGTCAACATTTGTAGCACCTTTACACCGACAAGCTGAAATTATATCTGGCAGGGGGGCTGATAATGGGCCATTTGTTTCGCAATATCGTTTGAGTAAATATTTGTAATATTTATTTATTAACAAGAACCAGATACAATACTAATGACCATTTTATACTAGGTTTTCAAACAATAAAAGTAAATAATATAAAAGAAAATGAAAAATGAGTAGATACATCAAAGGTTTTTCATAATACAGTTAAATGGTAGAGCAAAATCAAGATAGCTTTAAACTTTGTTATAATGAGAAGACAACCTATAAATTAGGGAACGCTGTACAATAGCAAGCTTGAGTGTTCGCAAAGCAAATAGGTCGTTACTGCAAGTGGATCAGGAACTCGAGAAAACAACTTGTGAAGAATATCACCATATCTGTCGATTAACAATTTTATACACGTATTTGAAGTCGTGCAAATATAACGTGTTTTAAAATTACACCGGCAAGCTTATGGAGGTGATTCCTCATATCAAAACAAGACAAAAGTTACTCCGACAAATTTTCGAAATGTGCATAGTTTCGGAGCTACAGGCTGCCGAAAGCGTGAGAAAATAAACGTTAGAGCTTCATATTTGTAACACCAAGAACAGTAGAGCTGATGCGGCATGGCGCCGTCTAAGACTTTATACATGTTCTTTTTTAAAAAAAAATATATATTCCAAAATTGTGCGATGTGTGAGCAAGGGATTCCTCAAAGGAAGCAGGCCATTTTCGGAATTTTTCTAATGTAGAGTTAGGTCGACATGAGAATAATTAAACAACTGTCCGTGTTAGTAAAGATGACATACGTCACCCCAAGCATCCAATCGGACAATAATATTCAATCTCTTTGATAACAAATAAATAAAACGTTCGATGAAATTATGCAATTCTTACTTCTGCTTGTTATGCAATCATGAATTATAAAACCTCTTTTGTTGTTTGGAATTACTTGAGATATCAACTTGACGCAAACGAATGATTGTTTCCTGGTCGAAAACATCCCATTCATGCTTATTTCGACCCAACTTTGCTTAAGTTCAAAACTCGGTTAACCTCAGACAGCACTGTGAGTGACGCCATTGCCCAGATAGAACAATATTCAGGATGCGGAGGTACGTAACTTTTGTCCAATAAATTATGTGCTATAGAATTCTTCAAATCAATGAGTTTATAAAGCAAACCTAGAAGTTTCATGGCTTTTTAGTTGACATGATCCTCAAAAGTCAGCTTTGAATCAATCAAAACACCGAGATCTTTGTGATGAAACTAGCAAGAGGGGCTAGTTAAGATGATACTAACTTTGAAGAGGACATTTCTTCGGACTAATCGTGAAGGCAGTACATGTCCCAGTGTGAATTTTGAGCTGCCATTTATCGCACCACGATGAGAAAATTATAATATCTGACTGCAGTTGCGTTATATAATCAAGAGTTTTAATTTCTCTAAAAAAAAGTTTGTCATTAGCATACATAAGAATGTTGCTTGAAGATTCAGTGTAGTGCTCCATAAGATCGCCCATGTAAAGAACAAAAACCATAGTCTGAGGGCGGAACCCTGTGGTACTCTATATGTAATAGTACACCGCTGAAAAGCAGCGCCAGAGAGAACAACACATTGCTGGTAAGGTAATCTATAATTGAGGATAAGAATTGACTGTGAATGTTATACCTGTGCGACAGTTTATGTAACAAATGAAGATGACTAATCGAATCAAAGACTTTTGTGAGGTCAAAGTATATATCAAGTTGTGTATTAGTAGACAGGGAACTAATGGTGTTTGCCTGTAGAATAGACAGATTGGTTGGGCAGGACCTGCCAGGAAGAAACCCATGTTAAGCAGGATGAATGTACGTCAAAGTAAATTTTTTATATATCTATTCTTAACTAACTTTTCACAGATAATGAATAAGACGGACAAAAGAGAGATATTGGTCTGTAGTTAGTGACCAAATTTTTGTTGCCGACTTTGGAATGGGTACGATATTGGCGTCTTCCGTATAGAGGTGAAGGAAGCTTCTGAGAAGCACCTATTCAATAGGAAAGTTAAAGGATAAGCTAAAGAAGTAACTGTATTCTTTAGAAAAAAAAACGCAAGAATAGAATTATAACTGGAAGCTGTGTGGTTCGGTAAAAAATATGTTATAACTTATTTCTGTTTTAAAAAAAACTACATCGGTACAGATCAGGAATTTTTGTATGTCTATCGAAAACAACAGTCGTTCACAAATGTAGGTTAAACTGTGCAAGTTACATTTAACAGGCTGAAAAAAGAAAGAGTAACAAAATAGCAAGATTTTCTTACATTTTCATTAATAATACACAATGATTATGTGAAAAAATATTTCTCACCTTCTAAATCGGTAAGACGTAGAAAGTGCGTTGCTTGAAAGAAACATTACTATTACCGCTCCCTCAACCATGAAAATCGCACACATCTGCTCTCTTTCTACCCTCTACGAACTGAAGTGAGCGAGTGTTATCTTGTCTTTGGGGGCTTTATGAAGTCTCAACATAGTAAAATAGGAGAGTAAATAAGAAAACCGGAAATGTCAGTTTGAAATTCGGGTTTGGCCAGCCATTGGAACCACTGTGCGTTGTGGGGATACAGGAATTTCATGAAGGACTGTAAATGGTCATCAATTAGAGCAACGTAGAGATCACTGGCCAATTATGTGTTTGGGAGGACCAGCAAACCCAGTCCATGCCCCATTTGAATTGAATTTTATTTATGGCAGGCATCTAAGGTTCAGGCCGGGATAGGGGAGGGGAAAGGATTCGGGAAGGTGTCGACCAGGCCTTTGTTGAAGGTGCCATCCCGGCATTTGCTTGGTGACTGAGGAAAAACCTCAGGATGGTCGACTGCTTGTATCGAACCGAGGAACTCCCGAATGCTACGTCAACGCCATGTCCCGTTTATACACCTCACGACACCAGTATAGAGCTATTAATACTGCGTGGCGCATTGTTGACAACTGGAGTCTATGACTTCATGATGTGTGCGCCCTACCCGAGCTCTGTTATCAGTCCGAAACAACTGGTACTGACCGGATTCATCGGACCATGCCACATTTTGCCAGTCCTTCAGGGTACAACATTTACTGTGTTCGCCACGCAGAGATTTAGTTTTATTATCACGCAGGTGAGTCGCTGTGTTCAGTGTCTTGGTGTTACCAGTGGCACTCTTATGTCTTTTGCTTTTTATCGAAGCTGATGAACTCTGCAGTGAGTTCCTGTATTGAATATAGATATGATTTGTGTCAGTATCACTTGTATATTAGCAATGTGAGTTCTACCCAGACACCGCTTGTCACTGTTAATTAAGCACTTGATTGTTTACGGTAGGTGATAATGCCTTCCATAATGTATTCCCGATACATACATGACACCGTCGGTCGAAGAATTTTAAGTGTCCTCAACTTCAGAAATGTTTCATCAGTCTGGCAACCACTATCATGACCGGATTCAAACTTTGATAATTCACATATTGCCGTGATAAGACTGATTCGTTGATCAGCGTCGTGGCATTTGCCCAATCTGTCTCGTGACTGGCGCAACTTCTCACGACTTTCGGCATTTTAATATATATTATGCCGAAGACAGGTGCATCTACTATATACCAACCCTTTATGCTTTCCGCAAGCATACCTGAGGTTCTTCTCAATTGCACCAAAGAAGTATTAACCTAATTGAGACCTTCCCTAAACGTGTCCTCAAACCTACGTAGTTTAGAACAGTTGTTTCATTCTGGTGTGGTGACATCTGTCCTTTGCATTTGAATTAATTATAAACTAAACATGTTATGTTTCGACGTAGCTTAGGTAGTAGGGCGATAGAGAGTAGCAACAAAGACTAATCTGTTAGCTTACAAGACAAGATATGGAAAATAAAGGTTTAAGATTCCATTATTCATAATTGTATCAAGCACGTAACTTACACTTACAGAATTTTAGTCTTTCAAGCTTAAAAACTTAACGTAGAATATGATGGAACCAAACGTGTCAAATTCTCTAATATTTATAACCTGACAACATACCTTGGTAAACACTGGAAGAACTGTACAGGAGTTTAGCAAGTTGACTTCAATAGTCTAAAATGTAATGTGATATTGTGAACATAAATTACCATGGAATTCATTGGGGTCCACGATTTGGAAAAGGTTCAAAATCACCGATCTATGCTCACAGCTGTTCTTTCTTGTACGCTCTTTATTTCATTGAGTATCTTAAACATGAACCAAAAAACTTGTCTGATATAGGTGTGATACTTTTAGTCTTCCGGGCACAGAAAATACCCTTGGATTGTTGATATTCGCATTTTGGTACCCCAAAATCACAGCATTTGTCATTGTTTTGATATTTGTTTGTTTTCATTAGATACACTACCCATCGAACCGCTACATCCTATACGTGTGACTGCTAAATGTTAATTACTGTTAACTGAAAGGGCTCGACGCATTTTGATTTCATCGATTCTCTATTATTTATATATTAAGATGTACAAGGGTCAGTAGGATTAACAACTATCAGAGATTTAGTTTTATTATCACGTTTTTACGAAAAAATCTTCATCAAATCTTGGGAAGTTCCATTGTCATATACCTTGAAACGCAAGCGCCATTAATGTCTTCCAAGTGTTCTAAACTCCTCTTCGTTAGGTGTGAGTTTTTTCCCTAAGATAGTTTATTTTTTTATTATGGAGAAACGAGTTGACATCTGCTGTGGGGTAGACAAGTAAACAACTTGATTAGGGGTACCCTAGAGGAAAGAAATGAGATGGGTGGTGTTTGTTGTGACGCTAAAATGACTCTCTCTTCTCTCTCGTTGACCTTCCTTTGACATTTTCTGAAACTGAGTTATGTCTCCTCTTTTAATCTTAGCTTTTGTTGGGAGAGCGTCCTGCCATACCTCGAGTTTCCTTTATTTATTCGATCACAACATACACACAGATTCATACTCACAAGCATTCGTCATGGGGCACTTGAAATCTCAGACAATGAAAATACACATATATAGAAAGACGCAAGTCCTTTTATCAGTTGCAAAATTTGATTTTACATTTACTGTCAAAAGGAACGTGATCCGCGTAGCGTAGGTTTCAAGGCTGCCTTCTCTATGAGATACCAAATTTGCGACTTTAATTACTCAAGTACCAGCGGTGGACTAAACACATCTTCCTCTTCGATGAGTCTGGATTTCTGTCTCTAACGCAATTCACCTCGAAACCTGACTTTGATGCCAATTGTTTCGAGCCAAGAATTAAAAAGAAAGAAATATTTCAATTTTGCATGATGAGTCTTAAATTGGATAGATAGGAAAAAGAAACAATGGAGTGTACTCTGATTGCTCTCTTAACCTAAAAAAATATAATAGCAAAGAAGGACTTTGCTCACCAAACCCCCGGACATCTTGATCTAGAAACACCAGCTCCCTGATGTTAGTGTAGTAGGTGATCATGAGATACTTCACACTTGGAGTGGTATTTTGAAATGGATATTTGCCCCTTCCACTATTTATGCTGAGAACTTTTTTCTGCAGTGTGTTCAAGCTTTTTTGGATTCATGGCGCTATTCTTAGCAGGAGATCAAGGGCTCGTCTTTTGCTTCCATTTTGTGTATGGGATGGGTTAGAATTAATTTTCTATTACAGGAATCTCAGATGGTAGTGTAATGTCTTCACAATGTTTTGTTTAACGTGCTTTTGTAGCTGGTAACAGATTGGAGTGTTTATTGTGGCTTTCTTCTTGGTAGAAACAGACAGATTTCATGGCTTTCTTTATTGTGGTGAGCTAGGGAGTCCTTTATTTGTTGTTGTTAATTTTGAACCAATTAAGTGTTCAGTTTTATTACTATTATGTTTATTATTACATATTTCTGTTTCGAATTTGTAAAAGAATCGCTACTGGACGTACCCATTTTCTCAGATTAATTTGGTCTTTATAAAGGTCTGTGGTCAGCGATTTCTTCGTTTTTTTTTTTTCTTTTTCTGTTAGCAATTCTGCCTAATACAGAATAGTTCGTCAATTAATTATTATTGGGGCTCGCTGGTGTAGTTTGTCTTCGACCAAACCTGGTATTGAGCTTAAACGTTTGATCTGATTGCCTTTGCTTTGCTTCATCGCAAGGAGTTTCTTGTATATATTCTTTCCGGTCACCTCTCAGCATGTTTTTTAGGGCAACAGAGTGCCATTTTACTCCTGCTTGTTACCTATGGTCCAGGGGGGAAGGGGATCCTCATTGTGTGTGTGTTTGTATTTAGAGCACAGATCTGTAGCTGTACTTATAAGTACATTTTGTTATGATAGCTCGCTTTTCCAGGTAAGTTGCACTTACAAGTACCGATGAGCCGCCTTTTCAAATATTACTAACAAGTACAGTTTTTAGTAATAATTCGCTTTTTCAAATTGTAGTAAACAATACAGGTTGCAGTACTTAGGCTTCCCAACCACTTGGTGCTGTGCTAAGAAGTATAGATGTGTAAAGTGTACCGGTGGCTAAGACGTGAATGTCCATTGTTTCCATATGGGCTTCTCATAAGCTAATCTGAGACAGTGCGGTGCACTAGACCTGACCCCTTAGGATAGGGGACCTCTACCATTTCGACAACTCGCCTCATCAGCGGGAGATCTCTCGCACGTGTCTGTTCTCTTAGCAGCTTTCCTTGCAAGTGATTAGCTTGTCTTTGACCTACGTTCAATGTGTGAAGCTTTGCGATGTGCCATGTCTGACCAATCATGTCCCACCAAGTGTTCAAGGGGAGTACACAGTAATAGTAGCCCGCTTTTCGTTTTTCATTGTCTCTCTGATCTAGTTATTCTTCGTTTTCTAATATTGTCTGCATTATGCATATGCGATGCGTTTGTGTCAAACGTTATTGTGCGTGATGTCAGTGCGTGATCGGGAACCAGCATTGTTTTTCTTGTTAGAGGGAATCCTTCTCGTCTTCAGCCACGAGTTGTAGCTTCGTAGTGTTAGTGAGGAAGGTGATTGTTCTTTCTTGGTTCTTCATGTTGCTGCACAACTACTTCACTTATTCAGAGAATTCAAAAAGTAGCGCGGAAAGTAACGTAAAGTATAACGCGCTACAATAATACTACATTTGTAAATGGAGCGGCTCTACTGTATACATTACTAAAAGAGTAACGCGCTATTTAACAGCACTATATTTTAGACACCGCGAAAGAAATTTCCAGTTATGCTTCTGAGTGTGGAGTTGTTTCTCATTGAATGAACTCTACTCGCTTGCTACATTACGCTGACATATAAATAGGCAATGCTACAGGAATATTTTAAACAATGTTGAATATGATGCAGGGGCAGTTTGGTGACAGTCCTTTCGTTTACCAGAACAACGTAAAATTGGTTTGTGGGGAAATGGTTATCATACCGGTATTCACCTGGTGAAACTAGTGAAACTGGAAATCGTATCTATATGGACAGCAGCAGAACTACTCGTCTGAACCACGCGTGCTGGGTCATTTTC
This sequence comes from Lepisma saccharinum, assembly GCA_022664845.1. NCBI lineage: Eukaryota > Metazoa > Arthropoda > Insecta > Zygentoma > Lepismatidae > Lepisma > Lepisma saccharinum. Next base: position 4,628 of record JAGDQP010007717.1, on the reverse strand, counting down.
CTTTTTGAATAGAGTATGTCTACCTTGCAGTAGATTCAATGTTTTTAAAATTCTTCTATCCGAACATCGGCCAGTTGCTTCAGAGATGTTGGAGAAGGGTCTCTGCATGTAGTAGTTTCTTAGTATTCAAGTCAGGTCATCGAGCTGGTGAGGGTAAATGTTGAAGTTCATTGTGGAACTCGCTAAACCAAGACAGAAGTGTTCTGGCTTTCTGTGAGGTAGAATTGTCACACTGAGTAACGAAATAACTTTGGGGAAACAGCATTTGGGCCACAGGATGAACCTTGTATAGAACGTCAGAGTTCTTACTGGCAGCAACTATTAACCATTTATTGTAACGCTGAGGGTAATTTGAATACTAAGATATGGTTGACAGTTGGAGTCATACATTTCATAGTTGTACTCTCCTTTTAGGGTTGTCTGTACATACACTCCACACAATACAATATTAGGAATAATGTGAACAACTCTTCGGACTGTGTTACTCTTTTCCAGTCATCAGTTATTTACATGTATTGGACAAAGTAATGGGAACACTTGTGGAAGTTGGAACATTTTGTATTAATACGGTGTTGGCCCACCTTTAGCACACAGTACAGCTTAGATTCTGGACGGAATAGACCGATAGAAGTCCTGAACGAAAGTGAGTGGAATTTGAAGCCATTCTTCACGCAGCACAGCCTCCATCTCAGGTAGAGATGGAGGTGGAAATCGACGCCGAACCTTGGTTTCCAAACCAAACAGTATGGGCTCGATGATATTCAGGTCTGGGGACTGCGTGAGTCAGGGAAGGTGTTGGAACCTCATCAGCATGCCCATGAAACCATTCTTGAAGAGGGCCATCGGTGTGAATGGGGGCATTATCTTAAAATATGGCATTCCCGTCTGGAAAGAGTTTGCACCATTGGGCGGATGTGGTTACTCAGGAGTTCTCTATACACTGCTGCTATGACCGAACCTTGTAATGTGACAAGGGTAGGGTGGAGGGAGGGGGCTGCCGAATACCATGATGTAGCGCCCCGGACCATGTTTAACAGTCGGGCGGAGACAGTCCACATCGTATGCTTCAGAGGTTGTTCGCCTGACAAACACTTGTCTAATGGTGGGGAAGAGGGTAAAGTATGACTCGTCCGACCACACGACACGTTGCCAGTTCTACAACGTCCAGTTTTTGTGGGCATTGCACCATACACGTTGCTTTAAGCATTCTTGTCTGTTATTGGGGGCTTAGAAATATCAACACACCCATGGATACCCATTTTATGCAGTTCCCGTCTCTCTGTTTTGGATGACAGTGGGGTGTTTAGATGTAGATTAAGTTCTGTAGTCACAATCTCGGCCGTTGTCACAATCCGCTATAAGGCCTGTCGGTCCCTATCCTGTAGCTTAGCCTTTCGACCACTATTGTGGTTCGCCGACCCTGTTTTACCGTGCACTGTGTATGCGGTCATGACTTGCAAGGTCGTGCATTGTGTTACTGGGCATAACGTAATTTTTTTTGCTCATAGATGCTTCAGCTAGACGGGCATCCACAATTAGACCTCTTTGAAACTCCCGTCAGGTCGGATATAGTGATCACTCACCACACCTGCACAGTCCATCCTACCTGCAGCAAACAAGAGACGGTTGATCTTCAGTGTTACCTAACACCGTTACAATATGTCAAACTTTTGACAAGTGTTTCCATTATGTTGTCCAATACCTGTAGGTGTTATGATATTGACAGTTATTTTAGCGTTGGTTTCTTTCTATGATCAAAGGTTTCTGTAAGTAGTAGCAACTGTTCAGTAGATGTGGCTTTGTAAATTTTTCTGCATGCCTTGTTGGCTGAAACAGTGTCTTCGAGGTGGATAGTGAGCTCTGTTGTCACTCCTGCAGTAGTTCTGTGTTGCTTGGGCATGCTTTCTGTTATTCAGTTTCCTGCTTCGGCCATTCTTCCAGTTCCCATTTGCCAGAAATCCTGAGAACTTGCCGCCCATTTTACCAACCGCTCATACTATCCACAAGTGAACACATGCCATATACTTGCATACAGTCTAGAGAGCAGAACAAAGAAATGGCATGTGCATAGCCTAAACCGGCGGTTCCCATTTTGACACCGTATTTAGGATTCCGTGGCATCTTACGTAAAAACCCAACGTCTTTTTACATTCTTTTCTTTAGTTCACAGTGGTTCGTGGTGTCCTTAAATCTTGCAATGTTAATTTAACTCATTTCCCGACATCATACAATGATGAAATTTTACACAGCGACGTAAGTCCGGTGAGAATAATATTCCATTGTTACTTTCATATATTTATATAATTTTAAAAGCATTTTTTAAAAATATATATATATTACGCATAAATACTAACCTACAACAAATTGACGTTTGACTGGTTGCAGAACACTTTAGGATTTTGATTTAAAAAAATATTTTTTTAGAGACCTACTTTCCTTCGGACTAAAAAGTAAAAAATAATTTTGTTTATGAATGACTAAAAAGAAAAGCTTAGGGCGCGCCAATTGAAGAATGTGTAAAGTGACTGTATATGAGAGCGCGCGCGCATCATGCTTTTCTTTTTAGTCATGCATAAACAAAATTATTTTTTTACCTTTTAGTACTAATTGTTAAAGAAAAGTACGTCTTTCAAAAGTTTTTTCTTTTCTTTAGATTCATTAGTTTTGTAGTACAAGTATTTATAAGCTTTTCGGTAATATAGCTATGCATCAACCATCTGTCGGCGAAAGTACGCACCCCTGTTAGTTCACCTTTTGTCCGCAGTTATCTCTGTAGAAATTGTTGGAACATTCTGATTCTCTCAAAAGCATTAGCCTGTCAACGCTTATGATGAATCCAATATTGTCAATTTGTGGGAAGTGAGCGGGAAAATCTTCTGGAAGGGAACGTTAAAATACGCTTAAAACTTATCATTACCACTGTTCAGCCAACGCTACCGAAAGATCACTCAATCCTGGGAAAAATATAGCAGTGTCAAAAAAGAAAAAACGGGAGTGAACATGTACTGGACGAATGATCCTAGTAATACTGGTGTTCATATTATTTATTCGTGAACTAATTTTGTAATTTATTTATGGACGGGAACCCAGATACAGCAATAATGTTCATTTTACACTGGATTCTTGAACAGTAAAGCGACAGTTCATAAGTAAATCAATAAAAAAATACAAAACAAATGCATAATAAACATAAGTCGTCACGTCAAATTAAATCAGATATTGACTCATAGCCATTCAAGTTGTCACGGATGTTACATTTTCTCTCTTTTCGAGTGTTTTTTAAGGAAAAGAAAATTATGTTGGTTTGTGCAACTGTGCAACAAGAAGTAATGTGAAACCTTAGTATCGTCCTACATAGATTTTTTTTTTTGACCTAAATGTGTTACTGTTGAGGGAATTCATGAGTGTGCCGTCACGGTATATCAAAGTTGTCAGTCTAATGCCATGAATTATTTAATTACAACACTGTCTCTGAATTTTTATACACTGATTTTTAGCGTCTCCTATGTTACAACCACCAAATTCTCACGGACGTTACAGCTGACTTTAAACCGTCTTAAATAAATATGAAAACTCAAATGACAACATACGTGTTAGGGAGTCCTTCTCTTACTAAAATGTCAACATAGCTTACTTTTTTGCGCACAAACTAAAACCCGATCTCTCTTTTAAGATAAACTGTCACCGTTAGTTTTCTTTTTAATTTCTTCTTGTTTAGTGCGCGAATGTGTGTCGAAATGCGCAGCAAGCGCACGAAACGTCACATTGGAAATTAAGTTTGAACACTCCAAATAAGAGAGTAGCATATCACACAGTAATATTTTTGTTTTAATTTGAACCTCCTTGTCGCATTGTCGGTTAGTAAAAATCAGATAGTTTGCTGAACACAGCCTCTAAATAGGTGGTGTTTTACAATAAGAAGCGTCGGTATTATAGACCAAGATATAAAGCGTGTCTACAGATTATATGTAGTGAGTCTACAGATAATGACGTCATCATTATGGACGCCAGTACATGTTGCAGCACTGAATTCAAACAGACCTACAGATGCTTATCAGAATAATGGAAACACCTGAACGAAAGTGCAACTTACCAGATTAATATGGTGTCGGGCCACCTTTCGCCTTCAGAACAGCCTTGATGCGACGTGGGATGGAGGCATAGAGGTCGTGAATGGTAGCAAGTGGAATATTACACCATTCCTCGTGCAGGGCATCGGCCAGTTCTGTGAGAGAGGATGGAGGTGGAAATCGTCGCCGGAGTCGTGTTTCCAAGATGGACCACAGATGTTCAATTATGTTGAGATCTGGGGATTGGGCGGGCCAGGGGAGGTGTTGAACTTCATCCCGATGTTCCTCAAACCACGCTGCAACAACTCCAGCTGTGTGAATGGGTGCATTATCATCCTGGAATATGGCGTCATTGTCCGGGAACAACATCCGGACCATAGGATGCAAGTGGTCTCCTAAAATTGCGACATAATCGTTGGCAGTGATGCGTCCGCGAAGTGTGACCACAGGACCCAATGAAAACCATGATATTGCGGCCCACAGCATCACCGTGCCGCCGCCATGTTTCACAGTTGGGCGGAGACACTGCAGATCATACGCTTCTTTGGGCGTTCTCCA